>QLOD02000017.1:18156765-18167964 GCA_003260245.2 Sideroxylon spinosum | reverse complement strand
TTTCAGCATTCATTCATTCAAGCAAGCAATGACCTATTGAGAAAATGAGAAACCTTCTGGTTTGGAATTTTCTATTCCAATTTGGTTTGAGTATCTTAAAAATTACAGTTGCAATGGTCTACTTATAGTGGTGGCACTACTTGTTAAGGTTCAAGAGGTATGGTCATGTGTAAAATCAACTTGGAGTTTCACTTGTGTATGTTATTCTCCAGACTTCTATCTTTGAATAAAGGGAAAGAAGCATAGCAGGTAATTTTTTCAGAAAATCTCAATTCTTTGCAAATTCTTCAATTTCTGAGCATAGTTGAGAGATTTCATTGAAATAATTAGAGCTCAACTTTTGCGGCTCACTTACTTGTGTTTTTTCTTTGGGTATGATGCATTGAACAAGTTGGAGGGAAATTATTGGAAGTATTCTGGTTTTCAGCTCATTTATATCAAATCAAGTATGCTTAATTAAGCTCATCTGGTATTTTTGCTCCCTCAGAATTCCATTTCGTGATTTGGTCTTACATTGAGGACAATGCTTATTTTTAGTTGGGGGGATAACAACATGAGATTGTTTGAGATTCTATTTTGATTGCCACTGATTGAGTTGAGATGATTTATTGTGATTAAACTTGCTGGAGTGACTTTCGGAATTGCCTTTGTAAATGAGATTGTTTTGTTTAGCTTGTAAATTGGTTAAAAGAAATTTGAAAATATTTGGCATTTTTTTCTTATTATTATCTTTTTTTTTTTTTTAAGGATTAGGTGTTTTTAGAAATAAATTTAGGGTTAAAATAAAAAAAAAGAGAGTTCACAAACATGGCTTGAATATTTTTTAAGAGCTGCCACAGATTCTGGTCTGTGAGATATAAGGTGCAAAGTTACTGATGAATTGCATTCGGATATGGAAATTGGGTATTCGGATATGTTTATATTGGTCCTGATATAAAGATTGGGTCAACAACTCACCCAAGACATTTAATATTCGGATGTGAAATCTCTTACCTGAATACCTACATAGTGCCTGGCTCGTATAAATCTCATTATTTCCCTCTATCTACTAGAATCAAGGGCTATAAAATAGTCATTTGAGATTTTTGAACTTAGGAAGCTGGAAGCTAGGGTTCTTAGGTTGTTAGCATTACACACAAAGGAAAGGAAAAGGGTTGAGTTTTGTTTTTGGAAAAACGTTGCCGCAGAAGAAGATGACAATAATTGGCCCAAGAAGAACGAGCATGAGGCCAAGGGAGCGATTCCAAGGTACGAGGTCTGTCTCTGTTAGCTCTAAACCTATAGAGGTAGGAGTGTCTGAGTCTACAACACCATCTTCTTCGGATGCTAAAGTTCAAACACATAGTGAATAAGAACAATCCATGGGTAAAACAAATGGTGATAACTCTATTTCAGAAGAAGAAATTCTTGATGCTTCCATTTCTGAGGAACCTTATTCTAACCCTCGCTTTGCGAACCCAAAATCTGAAGAGGTACATTACTGAATATGCTAGGTGAGCGGTTTTGTGTGAGAGGGGTATCCAACTTGATGATTATGCAGATAATGCCTATGAGTTGAGGGAGATGATTGAGAACAGGGGATGGGTTGAGTGGGTAAGTGTCAACCAGAGAGCCATGGTATCTTTAGTTAAAGAATTTTATTCTAATGTTATGAAAAGGGAGGATGGGAGAAACGAAATTCATACTGAAGTTAGAAAGGAATCTATGATTTTGACCCCTGAGATGATTGCACGTGTTGCTGCACTCCCACTAGGAGACATTGCTATTGCAACACCACAACAGCAAGCTGAGTGGGAAGAATAGTTAAGAAAGGATAATTTGGCGAAGCTGTTATCAAGAAACTCTCATGCTAATTAGGGCAGAGCTAGAATGTCTAGGGCAAACCTCACTAATAAAAGTAGAGTTTTGCATTTGCTGGTGTGTTCCAAAATTCTTCCTCATGCGTACATTTCAACTGTAACGGTAGCACAATCTGAGTTTGTTGGGAAGATGCTTTTGGATATTCCTATTAATTTAACCACCCATATTTGGACTACCATAGCCACAGTAGTAGAAAATCATGAAGTCAACTCGGGATTACACTTTGGAAGACTGATAACGAAAATCATACAGAACTCTGGGGTGAAAGGGAGGAACAGATATGGTTAAACCTGCTGCCAGAATTGCAAAGACTTCTATGAACAAGAGCTAGGGACGATTAGCCAGAAGAGCTGTGGTAGAACCACCAGGAGAACAACAACTAGCAAGGGAAGAAGAAGCTGGAAAAGTTACTATCCAAAGCGTGTACGAAATAGTGTGAGATGTCCAGAGGAAATAAGACGAGTTCATTACTGAAATGAAGAGTTGGAGAGCTAAGCAAGAGGAGACCAATGAGTACGTGATATAAATGCTGAATGGATTATATGAACCTACTTCTCCACAAGATTTTGGAGCTACCAAATGAAAAAGAAAAATGAATCATTGAAGTGTGCCCTGTTTTGAGACACAGACTAAAAGCTGTGTGTAGGTTCTTAAGAAAAATCTTAAGCTATGTTTTGTTGACTTTAGGATAGGACTTTTGTTTTTGACTTTTGTTTAGCTTTGTTTGATGATGATCTGATTTTTTTGGCTGAAAATGATCATGGAATTGGTGGAATTTGGTTGAAAATTAAACTTGATCAATTGAAATGCTTCGAATGAATGACATGTCAATAGTTTTGGACATAACCGGTGCCATGTGCATAAATTAAATTGAGCTGAGTTTACATATTGAAATTTCAAGATTTGTTTTACTTGCCTTGTGCTTTTAAAGCTGAATGGTTTTGTGAAAAAATAAACTTTGGATTTGTCTGTTCAACATTTGTCTTGATGAATGAATTTATGAATGAACATTGTATTTTATGGATTTCCACCTATAGTGGAGACTTAGCCTGAAGTGAGTTTTTGAGCCTCTAGTCATTTATTCATGAGAGATCTACATTTACTCTAGAAACTTTTCTAGAAGCTTAAAAATTTCGTCACTTTAGTTTGTTCATTAACTCTGATTACACTACTTTCGTTTTGGTTGTATGTGGAGTGACAAAGGAATTGAACTAAATTCTTAGTTCTTTGCTTTTATGGATGAGTTGAATTAAACCATGGAAATGATATTAGGCCATTGTTCTTAACATTTGAACCTGTAATCTCATTCTTTAATAAACATCACCATTGTAACCAAGTTTGAGCCTTATTAGAGCATTCATATATCTTTATTTCTTACCACATTATTCCCTTAACCAGAATGAATGCTCTTTAGCCTTCCGGATATGTTTTGGAATACACTGAAAATAGGGTTAAAAGGGAAATGAAAAGAATGGTAATTTTAAAGCAAGTAGAAGAGATATGTAGGGAAGAAAGAGATGCTTGAAAATTCTAAAAAGAAAAAAAAAAAACGAGAATATTTCGCAAGTATTTTCAGATTTAAAAAAAGAAAGAGTGATAAAGAAAAAGGTGAATAGAAAAATGGATAAAGGATATAACTTGGTTGGGATATTGAAAAATATTAGGAGGTTTGTTTCAATGTTTCAAAACATTTTTGAACTCCTAATCTCTTATTTGACCCTATTATAACCAATAACCTCATTACAACCTAAAGAAAGTGCTAATTGATTCATAGAAGAATTTCCATTCAATGGTGAAAGTTGGGAATTGTAAAAGTTAGTGAAATTCTGAGGTAACTTTACTATTCCATTATTTCATGGAGTTATGTTAAGTCATTTCCTTTATTGAATAAATCGTTCTTAACTTATGGATGCCACCTTCTAGAATTTGGTTTGTATTTACTCTTTTAAAAAGGGGCATCTTGAGTTAAACTTTGTGTGTTCTATTTTCTTGTGAGAGTAATCCAAGGTGAGAGTTGAAGTTGAAACTTGGGAAAGAAATAGAATGCAAAGTTCAAAATTAAATAAAATTCAAAAGGTCTATGTTGAGTAGAAAATTTTACAAGCTTTTATTCTTTTACATTTGCTTCACACACTTGGCAAGTTTCATATCTCTTACAAAATTTTAAATTGTAAACCTTGCTTATGAAAATTTTTGTTCAGGATATTGATTGATTTTCTTGAACTATTAAAATGTTATTCATTTGAAAATTGAGTTGATGTTTGTGGGTATCATCACTGCAAGCCCTCACGAGACTATACTCGTCCACTAGGGGGAACCCAGGGATTGAAAAGGCTTGCCATACGAGCTAAGTATAGTTGTGTTTTCCTAAGAAAGTGGATTCTCTTTTTGGCTTTTCAAAAATAAAAAAAATAATAAAACTCTGGTTTTGTCTTCAATAAAATAGCAGTTTGACACCATCTTTTCAAATCATTACTAGGGACTAGTAATGTGTTAGTTGGGGGGTGTGATTGGACTTAAATTTTTAGACATTTATGTATTAAATTGCACCTTTCCACAACGCATTAATGATATAAAAACTGTGTTTTGTGTGGAGTTTATCCCCACCACTCAAATATGGAACATATGTTGATTTTTGTCACTATGAAAAAGAATTTGAGCTATATTGAGGATGCAAAGGAAAAGACACGAAGAATACTGAATACATTAAAGTGAAATACACCAGTTAATCAATGCCAAGTGAAAAGAGAAAAACTCTCATTTGAATTCAATACAAGAAGGCTAAATCATCAGTCTGGGAAATCTGAAAGCAAGAAAGTACATTCAAATGTAAGGATGACCCATTCGAATACTCTTGGTGAGTGCTGAAGGGGATTACATATTCGAATACATTTTCAAAGCATCCGAATAAGGGAGAACATCTCAATAACAGATTCCACGTGACTGCAACTTCTCCATGTGACATGATTCTGACATGAAAGCATGGCAAATCTGTAATTAAGGAGGGAATTGTTTAACAGAATAAGGGATTTTTCTAGAAGGAATGAGTGAAGAGAGGATAGACAGTTGACCTCACATATACAAAGAAGAGACGGATGAGGGATTTCATGAGTAGCTAGCTTTAGAATTAGTTTTGAGAGAGAGAGATTTTATAGAGGGAGAACTTTGAAGTTTTCTATTCTTTTTTCAATTTGGAGTTTCTTATTTTAATTGATGTTCTTCATTTTTAAGCACTGAACTGAATTTTAATTTGTAAGTAAATTTCATTCTTAGATTTGAATGGTTCCATCTTAGATTTCTATTTTCGTTCTTTTTTTTTTTTTTTTTTTTTTTTTAAGAATGATTGCTTAAGTTTTCTTGGGCCAAGGTAGGGACAATATCCTTTCCAATGATTCTCAAGATGCCGATCTTCATGGGTTTAGCTTGAGTTCTTTTGATTACCAATTCTATTTGTATCTAATTACTCTAGAAATCATTGATTCAAGGTCTGATTGACATGAATTTACATATTTTATCGAGTTCAGGGGTTACTTAACTTAGAACTTTCATTGCAAATCTGTATAGAAGTTGCCAGACTAAGAACTTCTATTGTGATGTTGTGAGTTAGATGCTATGTTGTATTGATATTTTTGCATGGTGGGTGTGATGTGTGTATAGCGTAAGTTGATTTTGGATCGAAAATGTACTATAAAAATATAGGTTTACACACTTAATAATTGAAAATCCCCTAACTTGTTGGTTATCCTCTAAAATGGATACACCCTAAGTACAAGGTAATCGATTGTATCAATTTAAATTTGTAAAAGGTGAAGTACTGATTGTATCTACAGGAAGAGGCGTTATTAACTTTGTTAACACCGCATTTTGTCCCCTCGTTTAATATTTGTAATATTTAATGGTTTCAATTGAATGGTACTCTACTAATTAAGTTTTTTAATCGTAGGACATGCTAGAGTGCCAGAAATCAATAAAAGGAGGATCAATTAATAAAATGACAGTTCTACCCCAAGAGCAAGTGAGAAGCCAAGCTGAAGGACCAGATCAGGATTGAAGGCCACCAGAATGAACGGTTGTGTCCAAGACATCAACGAAGGATCTCAGCATGCACAATGGAGTCAAAATCCAAAGTCAATGGTCAATTCGATCTAGAAGCCCCGAACTGCCTCTACCAATGCACCCGAAGGCTAATATCAACCAGAATGCTCATATCAAGCCAGAAACCTTCAAGAAGACACAACATCCCAAGACATTCCAAAGAACATAAAATAAAGCTCAGAGTAGTTAAAAAGCTCCCTTAAAGGTCATTTGGGCTCCGCCGACTTCAATTGGCTCCTACCGGTAAAAATGAGGCCACCGGCACTGGAAACACAATTTGAACATCTATACGAAGTCAGAATATCCTCAAATTGCATAATAATGTTTAGGGTTCATTCCCTGAGGTGATTATATAGCTAGTTTTGGCCAACTCGAACTTTAGGAGGTCTCACCAAACCCCTGACTCAATTTTATTTTGCACCTTATAGGTCCTTAAAAAAGTCTCGAAGAGCCACTAATGGAATTTTTGGATTCCTTATACCCGATAATGGGGTGAGGAGTTGGCTTGGTATTGCCTCCAAGGGTTAGGTTAAAGGATTGACTGACCCCTTCTCCGTTTCAACTCGTTTTGGAGTAGCAATTTTCAAATAGCCATAATTCGACCTTAAGAATTCTAAATTGGACCAAGATTTGACCAAATTGGTTTAAATCTCTCCAAAAAATATCCAAAAGGTCCCAAAAGCTCTCGAAAACTATGCTACAGGTCTTAAAATGGCCCAAATCTTCTCGAGTAAAGTCTGAATTTCTTGAAAAATAGTCTAAGCTAGGGGCTTACACCAAAACAGCTCCATTTTCCTTCATGCTGCCAAAGACCTTGCCTTCAATGGCATGTTTAAGCCTATTCATAATCCTTGTTTTGCAAACTTTTTTGTTTAACTAGTTATTCAAACTTGTTTGCCTTTCTTGTTTAGCAAAGAGTTTTGTAAAAAACGCTTTGCAAAAATTTTTGAATACTCTTTATGAAAAATACTTTGCCCATTAAGTTTTGCAAACTTATTTGATTATTAGGTTATAGAAACTTCTTTGATTAACCTAATATACGAACTTTTTGGCATCGAAAAAAATTCTGTAATAGTGGGCCTCCTCTTTCAATTTCTTCATCCAGAAAACCAGCCTTCTTCCTCCTCTCTTTCTCCCTGACCGAGCTCTCTTTTCCTCTCCCTTATATTTGGCCCTCAAAGAGGAGTTTCCAAGGTTTTTTGGGTAAAATTCCAAGCTCCCTTTCTTCTTCCTATCTAAATAGAAAACAACCACTTCTCTTTCCAAGAGCCTACCCTCTCTAGCCCATTCAGCCATCCGTTCTCATCTCCTTGAATTCCGCCATTTGAAGGAGTTTTCAAGTTCAAGAAGAATTCCAAGCCTTCCCTTTCTAGAGTTCTAGTTTGGTATAATTTTCTGACTTTAGAAATTTTATTCTTTCAATTTAATTTTGCTTACATAGCTAGAATAGGTTTGTTTTAATTATGTAAATATAATCTTTTGTCAATGAAGGGTATTTGGATCGTAAGTCATGACTGGGTTATACCAAATGTGTGATCTTGTCCAGAATTATGTGAGATAATTTTTTAAAATTCCAGATATCATTCTACCATGCGAATCATGTCATAATCTTTACCATGTTTTACCATACCATGTCATAATGCCATGTTCACTATGTCAATACCATGTCATAACATAACATTACCATACTAGGTCATGCTAAACGTCATTTTTCCATGCCATGTCGTCTTTGTCATATTATACCATATCTTTGTCATCATATGTCATGCTTACCTATCATGTTGCTATGCTATGTAAAAAGACAAAAGCATGTGAAGGAATCGTGGGAAGTCTCACACAAAGATAATCATCCATGTGCTATGATTCTTTACTATGCTCATTCATCATCTCAATATAACATGTTAGGACATCATTAAGCATGCTAAAATTCCATGTATCATATTTTGACATAATAGCACTTGCCTTGACATCCTAGAACACATTTAAACATACAAGCACACACCCACTAGGATTGACATAGACTTAGAAATCAAAAGCTTACCACTCTAGAGCATTCACTTGAGATTGGAAATGACTTAGGATTAGCGAAGCCAATGGTTTCTAAGTCGTGATTTCCCTTAGATATATCTAACATACATCCTCGAGTTGTCATACTTGATAGAAAATAAATTGTCAACATATTCAACGTGCCTGAATATTTGATCATATCTAATTGCATTAGTCTCATCACCATTGGCCCCTTAGGCACTTAATATAAACTAGATTACCATCACTATGAACTGAGCTCTTGAGTTAAGCTGAGTCGTTTTCCCAAATGGTAGACAATCACTCACATCAACTTAGGCTCTTAGGCCTTTTACGTAGACATCATCACAAGGAATTGAGCTCTCGATTTGAGCTAAGCACCTTTCCTAAAAGATAGATATTCACTCACCTACACTGAGCACATCGTTGGAAGTTGATCTTCTCGTTATAGTAGAGCCCATTCCTTTGGTTTAGCCCTAAAGCTGACTACTCTTTACACATATGTGTAATCTTATACTCTTGGTGTCTGTTCTCCTCACACCCACCTGGATTTTGTACTCCCGGTATATGTGTTCTTTTCGCCCATATGTAGTTTATACTCCTAGTGTTTATATTTCCTTCACTCATGTGGAGTTGATACTCTTAGTGACCATTTTCTCTTCATCTGATGGTGTTTGTACTCCGGTGACTATCTTCCTTTTTACCCATGTGAGTTTATATTCCTGTTGTCTGTTTTCTTTTCACCCATGTGGAGTTTATACTCATGGTGACTATCTTCCCTTCACCTATGTGGAGTTTATACTTTTGGTGACTATATTCCCTTCACATATGTGGAGTTTATACTCCTGGTGTCTGCTTTCCCTCCACCTATGTGGAGTTTACTCATGCTGACTATCTTTCCTTCACCCATGTGGAATTTTTACTCCTGGTGACTGACTATCTTTCCTTCACTCATGTGGAATTTATACTCCTGGTGACTATCCTTTCTTACATCTATGTGGAGTATTATACTCCTGGTGTCTATTCTCCTTTGCACCCATGATGCGTTTATACTCATGATGTTTGTACTTTTATCATCTATGTGTAGTTTATACTCTTGGTGACTGTCTTTCTTTTACCCATAAGGAGTTTATACGCTTGGTATATCTACTCTTGTCACCCATGTAGACTTTATAGTTCTGGTGACCATCTTTCTTTCACTTATAGAGAGTTTATTCTCCTGGTGTTTATACTCCTATCTTCCATAGTTAGGCGGTAGACACCTACTATCTCATCATCTGAAACTTATGCTCTTTTTTACCTTTAGTAGAACTATGTAGACTTGATCTCATCATGGGTATGTAGGTAGCTCAAGTAGAAGCTTGAGTCCAGTCACCTCGATCTTTATAGACCATCTAAGTCCTATATCTTTAGGCATCGTTTGCAGATCTATGTAGACTTAATCCCGTTATGGGTACGTAGGCAGTTTAAGTAGATAACTTGAGTCCGGTCATCCTGGTCTCTATAGACCATCTAAGTCCTATATTTTTAGGCACCTTCAGTAGAGCTACGTAGTCTTGATCCTTTCACGGGTACATTGGCAGCTTAAGCAGATAGCTTGAGTTCAGTCACCCCGATCTCTACAGACCATCTAAGTCCTATATCTTTAGGCACCTTCACATAGTTTTATTCTGTAAAGCTATTTTGACCTGATCTCGTCACGAGTATGTAGGCAGCTCAAGCAAATAGCTTGAGTCTGGTCACTCCGGTCTCTATAGACCATTTAAGTCGTATATCTTTAGGCACTTTTTGTGAGAGCTACGTTTGACCTGATCCCGTTATGGGTACGAAGCAGCTCAAGTAGGACACTTGAGTCAGATCACCACAGCATAAAGTGTTGATTGTCTTATTCCCAGTGGAGCATTACTCATTTCTCTAGTTAACCATTTCCAATTATACGCTAAGCGCTAATTGTCTTTTCCACAACGGAGTAAAACTCTTACAAAACAAAGATGATTACTCCTAATTCATGCTAGAGTTTAGACTCTTCATCATTTTATATCAGGAACGTGGCCCCTTTCATAATACATCATTGATCTCATTGGTCACCGTCTCATATGTTAGAGCATTACTTATGCACTAAGCACTGTTCCCAAGCTATGATGACTTGATCCCTTAGTAAGGTACGTAGGTAACTTGAGTACGGTCTCCACGGTCTCTATAGACTATCATTTACACTAGGTATTGATTTAAACTTAGAGTTAAATCCTAAATTTGAATACAATTTCACATTTTCTCACCATAGAGTTTAGACCACTTTAGGTCTGAACTAGATCTAACCTGATCCCTCTATAGGGTATCTATGTAACTCGAGCACATATTTTAGGTTTGGTCATCTCAGTCTTTATAGACCCTCTTCATTTTCAACACAGACACAAATACACTCTTGCACAAGGACTACATACGCCTTAGCCTTCAAAGTTGTACTTAGATTTAAACCAGCATATAGAATCCCTTAGGATGCATCACTGCTATATAGGTAGATATTACACCACACTCGTATACACAAGCTACGCTTAGCAGCTTTACGTTTCATACATTATTTGCATTTTGGGTTATATGCATTGATCATTTTAAACAGAAGAATTATCTTGTGAGATTATGACTATAAAGAGTGGGAAGGGACTCTTGATATCCTTAGGTATCCAGGTGTAATAGCTTCCGTGTGTAGCCGAACCCCCGATCCTATTATCTCTAGTAGAGATTCACTAAAAAATAGCCCTTTATCATGATTTCAAAACATAAATCAAAACATTTTTTAACTTAAATCAAAACTCGCGTTTCTTGACATACCCATTTTGAAAATGTCGAGTGGTGACTCGTAGTCTTTGTAATTAAGACACTATTTCAAAACAAAACATAATTCTTATCAATTAGGTTATATTAGACTTACCACGTCGCAATAAAGACTCACTACCTGCACACATCATAAACCCATGTGCGGATGCTATCGTGACAAACTTATAATTATTCTTCTCTTAATTAGTAGATGTCACACAATAGAATTCAAAGAAAATTGGTTTGAATGTTGAAAATGAAACCTACTTAGGCATTTTTTCAAGCATGTAAAAGGCGAAAATTAATTCTAATTTGGCAATTATGTTTGAAAATTTTGATTGAACTAAGAAAAAATTATAAAAAGATCTTGGATTAAACCAATTCAAGTAATGACTTCTATAA
>QLOD02000017.1:18109131-18138385 GCA_003260245.2 Sideroxylon spinosum | reverse complement strand
ATCGATCGGTCGGGATGTGCCAATCGGCAAGCACATCGGTCGGTCAGGTCAAGCCCGAACACAAATATTACCTATCACTTACTTTTTCTGAGTGTTGGTCTATGCCTTGTTGAAGGCTGGGAAGACATGGATCAATTTTGGAGGGCACAGTGGCTTCAGGATGGCGGCTTAATATGAAAAAAGTTTAGGGGATGTTTGCCTACCGATTTTTCTAAAAGCTACGTTATTTGGTCGTTTTGGCATCAAAATAAATTCGTTTTGAACTCATTTTTTATAGCTTTTCATTTTTTTTTATAGCTTTTAACAACCTAATCAATAATTTTAAAAATTAAAAATTTAATTTTTTAATATTTTAAATATTTTATTTTTAAGAATTACGGGTTGTTTAAAAGTTTTGAAAATAAGATTTTTGGTTCAAAATTGATGCCAAGTATTTTTTCCTATTTTTTTCTCTTTAGTTCTGGACATTTTTTAATGTATGATTAAAAATATGAAATTAATTAATATAAATTTTGGAATTGATAATTATTATTAATCCTAAACCTTACATAATTTTCATATCGTGAAATTTTATTGTCGTTTGAAAATTTGAAGTTATGAATAGTATAATATGTCTGATATAAATGTGTTGGGTGATCTCTCTTTTGGTTGGTTAATAGGAAAGGATTGTATAAATTTATATGGAAGGTTGGTACAAGGCAATAAACCTTGTTTTCCCTTGGAGGGACAAGTTTGTTGGTTTCCTTAGAAATTATGCACGCCCATTCGTGGGCATAGATTTTATGTAATATTAAATATTAAAGAAATGAAAAAGAAGTAGGAGACCAAGGAGGCCGAGTTCAACGTTAAATTATGGATTTCACGTAGGTTTTCTGTTGTAGACCGGAAACCAAAAGAGGGATGTTGTTATGTTTATGGATATTTATACTGTTTGCGATGTTATTTTGTTTGATAATATACATATTTGCTTGCATTCTAGAAAACTTAATTTTTAAGAACCATGAACTTAAAAAAAGGAAATCACTCATAACTTACTTTGAAAAATTTTAAAAGAAAGTCTTTTTCAAAATTAATTTTATTTTTTAAAAATTAAAGAAAGAAAGATATGGATGATAAATTTTAACGTATCCTCAATTTGAAAGTCAAGTGTTGGTCTTCCATTATCGGTTCATAGTAAGATGATAATAAGCATCTCGAGTCATCTTCGAGTAGCCATCCCCTACAAAAGATGCTTAATCTCATTGGTTACAAGATTAAACCTCTTAGGATAAGGATGATTGAGATGGAGTCAGAGTGATTCTCTTCACAAGAATACTTACTCACAACGATTGTCTTTCATTAGAGATAATGGTATGCACTTAATCAAAAAGGAAATAACTATTGCCCCCGCGACTTAGTTATTTTTGTTTTGAAGACCAAATATAGAGTATTACAATATCATGTGGCATGAGATGCCTATTTGATATTGTAAAGGGTTTCATCCTCTTGATCATATAGGTAGCATTTGCCTATCTCACAAAACATGTTATTTATCTAAATTAAGTCCCTATGTATTCATTTATAGTGTCGTGAGGATAAGACTATTAGATAATGAAAACAAAAGTATATTTAGTTTTTGCATCCATACTTAATGTTTTTCTTACAAATTTACTAGTTGTCATCTTCTAATCCTCTTGTTATCATACTCAACTAAAACAAAATCACTAGGCTAAACCATGTTGATTGGCAATAGAACCTTGATAATGTACTCACGTTGAGGGGTACAAATATGTCTTTACAACTGAATGTCCAATTTTACCAACAGAAAGTGCATCTCAAAAGGAGCATAATTTTCAAGCAAAATGGGTGAAGGCTGATGAGATGGCTCAGTGTTATATTCTAGTATCGATGTCTAGTGTCTTACGAAATCAATACCAGAGCATGTCTAATACCTAGGATATCATGCTTAACCTCAAGGACATGTTTGGGGACCAGGGTAGGCCAGGTAGACTGCTATAAGGGCCTTACTAGACACTAAAATGGCTAAAAACCTCCAATAAAAAACTAATTTTTAAAAATAAAAGATCATTTAAATATACTAGCGATCCTTGGGGCCAATATTGATGGTTAATCCCAAATTGATATTATTTCTCAAGTCGCTACCTAATTCTTTCAACCATTCAAGTTAAATGTCAACATGAACAAACCTGATTGGCAGAGCTTCTTAGTGCTCTAAAGGCAATGAAGGGTATTATTAAGAGTAGCCATAGTGCTCATTTTCTTGTAGCATCTTCTTTCAAACTTAAACCTAAAGGCAAGGGGAAAGGAAAGAAGAAGACAAGTCCAAAAGCCCCCAAGTATGTTGGTATTATTCTAGTTGAGAACAAAGGGAATAAGAAGAAAATAAATACCTAACTAAACGGAAAATGTTCACACTGTGGTGAGGAAGAACATAGGAAGAGGAACTGTCCTACATAGCTGGCACAGAAGTATACAGGCTTGCCTGAATCATTTGTTATTGAAGTAAGTTTTTTGGCGAGCACTTCATATTTTTGGTTTGAATACTCTTGGGCAACAAATCACATTTGTTATTGGTTCTGCAAGAAACTAAAAGGTTAAGTGATGGAGAGGTTAGCCTATTGCTTGGTGATAATGCTAGAGTTGCTACTATTTTTATAGGAATAGTTAGTTTAATTTTTTTTACTAAAACTCTTATTTTAGAAAGTTGTCTCTATATGCCTAGCTTAAGAAGAAGTTTGATTTCAATTTTTTTTAAATCTAGATTTTAGAAAAATAAATAGTTCTTTTATTTTCTATGGTAAGTTAACAAATTTTTTATATTTGATTACTCCGTATTAGAATGAGATTCATGATGTAGAAACTAGCAACACATCATCATTATCATTGGTTTTACCAAATAATAAAAGAAATATTTTTTCACCTAATCCAACATATCTTTGGCATTTGAGACTGGGTCATATTAATTTAAGTAGGATACAAAAGTTGGTAAAGGAAGGTGCTTTGTCTTCATTGGAAGTGGAGGCATTACCAACATGCCTCTTTAGGGGGTAAAATGACCAATAGACCCTTTCTGAAAAAGGGAACATAGCTAAAGATTTGTTAGTGTTAGTTCACACAGATATGTGTGGACCTCTGAATATCATAGCTTGGGAAGATTATAAGTAGTTAATCACTTTGACGGATGATTACTCTTAGTATAGCTGTGTTTATCTATTATACCAGAAGCTTTTGGAAAGTTCCAAGAGTTTCGGCTGAGGTAGAAAAGCAATTAGATAAGAACATAATGTCATTCAAATCTAATCATGGTGGTAGGTATCTCTCTAGTGATATTAATAAATGTTATGTTGGATAATTGGATGTTGTCCTAGTTGCCTACAACGGGCATGCTTCAGTAAAATGGTGTAGCTGAAAGAAGGAACAAATATAACTCTTTTAGATATGGTAAGACCAACGATGAGTTATTCTAGCTTGTCTATATTCTTTTGGGGATGCGCCTTACATACAGCTGTCCATATTCTGAACTCTATACTAACTAAGTTTACTTACTAACTAAGTTTACTTTTAAAATTAGTAAGTTGGAATCAAAATTAGAATTGAGCTATTTCATAGGATATCCAAAAGGAATAAAGGGTTGGCTATTTTATATTCTTAGAGAGCAGAAGGTGTTTGTTAACATGAATGCTGTCTTTTAAAGGGGATGGTTATATAATGGACAAGAAATCCAAAGGTAGAGTAGCTAGAGGAAGTAGATAGTTCTAACCAATAGGTAGTTAATATGGTCATTCCTAGGATACTCTAGAAAACACGTTATCTACTTATTTTGATATACAAAATTTTCATCATAGTGGGAGGATTGTCAAAGCACCTAACAAGTATATGTTCTTAGGAGAATAATAACTTTATCAAGGTGGATCAACCAACAGGGTAAGAGCAGAGTTTACAAAGAAATAAGGTTGTTTTATAAAGAGATGTAGATTCCTAAAATGCTACTATGAAAGTGAAAATAGAGTCTATGTACTTTAATCAAGTTTAGAAAAACTTAAAGAACCAATTGTCATTATTAAAGCCATTGGCTGTAAGTGGGTCTATAAGCAAGAGAGGACTAGATGGGTTCATAGATAAAGGCCAAGAGCTTCCATTTATGGACTTAAACAAGCATATCACGGCTAGAACATCCAATTTGATCAACCAATCAAGTCACTTGGTTTTGATCAAAACTCGGATGGACCTTGTGTTTATAAGAGAAGTAGTGGAAGAGTGGTGGGGTTTCTTCTATATGTGAATGACTTTCTACTCTTTGTGAACGATATTGGTATGCTATCCACAGTTAAAGTAAGATTATAGAAATAGTTTAATTTAAAAAACCTAGGAGAAACTAGCTACATTCTTGAGGTCAAGCTTTTGTGAGATCATAAGAAAAAGATGTTACTCATCCAGACTATATAAATTAAAAAGTAAGTATAATGTGTATAACTCTAAGAAGGATATGGTACTTTTCAGTATGAAATGCCTCTATCTAAGAGCTAGTGTCCCAAGACACCTGTAAATGAGGAGCATATGAAGGCCATTCCTTATGCTCTGGTAGTAGAAAGTCTTATGTTTGCTATGTTATGTATTAGACGGGATATCGGTTTTACATTGGACATAGTCATTATGACCAAGATTGCATTGGTGGATAACTTAGCTAATCCTTTAACCAAGGTCTTGCTTACAAAGGGTTTTGAGTCTCATGTTGATGGATGGGTGTAAGATGTAATAGGTCGATGACTTAAGTACAAGTGGAGTTTCTTGGAATGTATGCCCTAAAGTCATTAGTAGTTAATGCACTAATTTTATTTTGATAAAGAATATTTATTTAGTTTATTTATTTTGTACAGATGTATGTATTTCATGTGATGAATGTCATCCTTGATTGATTAAGAAACTTGATTCATGTGTAGGAAAGTGTTTCATATATAAGAGATATGAATCTATATATTAATCAATCTAGATGTGTTTGTAGTTAGTGATAAGATGGGGACATCTCAATTGAAAGACTATAATATTTTAGATTTCTATTTGATGGAATGATTTATCTGAATCATTGGAATAATGGAACCTGAATCTAAAATATTGGTGTGGAAGATAATGAATAGGACAATGATGAGAAATACATCTTAGCTATGTTATTCACATTGATGTAATTCATGTGTTTGCTCTAAGTAGTTGCTCTAAATCCTAAGATAGTGATAGACACTATTTTATGTAATGACTTTAATTCATCAGGAGTGAGGCTGATTACCATTAAGCCAACACCTCAGTGTTTTGGGAAGTCATTGCATAAAACTAGAGAACATACTATCAAGAAGGAATCCACAATCTCATTAGAGATATAGATATTATCCATATTAAGAATATTAACTAATCATTAAATCCAGATCTGGTCATCTTAATAATATGTTATTGAGATGGTGACTAACAAAAGATGAATAGAATAATCGTTCTTGGAATATAGAGGGAGGTATCAATTAGAATTGGATAACCTTTTAATTTTAATTGTCTCGATATCTAACAAAGGGTCTTAATTGTAGAATTAAGTGTGAATAAGGTGTTTTATGAGATTATTTTAGTAGACTGGGGTTGGAGTTCATTTAGACCTTTTTAGTGGAGTTAGGTATAACTATTAGAGGATGTATTCGTAATTATGAGACAATTATGGATAATTTCTTAATTAGCTAACTTAAGTTTATTTACACCTAAGTCCCTGCTCTCGCCTGTATGAAAGAATAATCTTTTTAGTTGCCTACACAACCTTAGACATTAGAAAATTTTTGAGAGCATCTTGACATGAAAAAGTGTAGAAGACTTGGGAGTCTTAACTGTCAGGAAAGAAAAGTTTGAGAGACTAAGATCTATAAAAATGAAATATCATTTTGTTCATTGATTTGAATTCGTTTTTTTATTTTAAATACAATGGTATAAGAAGTTTAAATTATTTCATGCATGATCGATATAAAATTTTTTTTATAACCTATTCCACTGTGTTCCTAATTCCAACAAATAAAACTAGCGAATGGAAGACTAGTGGTGCCATGTGTCTTCCTTACTCATGGTGTGATTGTCCTCATGATAAGTAATGCTAAGTCGATAGGAACTCCCATATCAACTGCATATATGAAAAGAGCTCGGTCCAGGTTAACTTCGCCGTTATGGGCAAGCAATAAGGTCTAGAAGCAGGTGAGATTGTGTAAAATCCGATACTTAGGGCATAACTAATTCTTCTAGAACTGGTGAATCTGTCCCCAAACACGTTCTTGGTTATCGAAAAGCTTCCGAGCTAAGGTGGTAGAGGATGGCTCATGCTCCTTAGGGAATGGGTACCTCGGCTCTTTTACATGTAGAATACCTAAGAGTACCTCATTCCGGTGAGTGTGATAGCTAACACAGAGTCAACAGACCTTACACTAGACCCCCTTCCTACTTAGGTGCTCCCTGTCCTAGCAAACTATGCCATTAGCATAACTAAAATAAGATCAACCATGGAGTGGAAAATATCACTTTAGTCTATCCTTGGGTTACCATCATGGCCTTAAAAAGGGTGGGTTCTTCTTGAAGTGCTCTAAATTTATCTCAAGCTTGCACAACACTATCATTTTACTGCAGTAAGAGTCATACAAGTCTTGAGTAGCCTTACTCACAAATTAAGTGGAGTCATAGTTAATCTTTCCATCTTTCTCTTCTTCTTCATCCTACTCATCTTCTCCTTCTTCTTGCTCTAATTCAAGCTTAGTTTTCTTGCTCTTGTTTAACTGTTCTCTTCCTTCTTTTGTTCACTTTCTTCCTCTAATTGTTCAACTTATTCTTCTGATGATGAGGGAAATAGCGTAGATGGCCCTTGCACTTGTGTTTAGAATTGGACATGGTTCTGTAATAAATATCCGATCTGCTCACATAGATGCCCCCAAAAATCAGTGAACTAGACCCCCTCAAATAATTCCTCAAAGCTCTAAAAAACAATATACCAAACATCCTTACTATAATACCTTTTTCTTCACAACACGTCCACAAAATGGCAAGCAAACGGGGCCGAACACACCGGAACACAATGCATTTCAATCTCTTCCAAGCATTTCTTCGAATAAGTTATGTGCACTTTCTTTAAAATCTTCTCAAAATCTAATGAGTTTCAAGAGAACCCTTCTCAATCTATATCCATCCACAATTAATCTAAATGAATGCTTAGATGTTCATAAGAAAGCTCAATTCATCAAAGCCCATAGTGGAACTAATCTCAGTGATGAGTCATTGCATAATCCTAGCTCAATTGATGTATTCCTCAACTCAATGCCGAATGGTAGTGGTATAGGGATGATGGAAGGAGGTGGATAGGTATTCCACAGACCAGTTGCTCGAGCAGGGAGGGTGAGTAATGGAGCCTGAAGTTAAGTAAGTAGAGAGTTATACAAGTTTCTTCTATATACATGTGACCCACTTAATGGCATATGACCATACCTGAGTGCATGCACGAAGGAGGGCGAGCACACGTGCAAAAATAAGAAAGGTTTATAGGGGGTTGATTTAGAATTCTATCCTAGTGCTCTTAATGTCCTAGTTAAAACCCTCACTTAACCTATTGATTGAATAATAAAAATCTCAACAAAACACTCCTAAAAATTAGCTTGACTCGTGAAACGAAAAAAAAAAAAAAAAAAGAAAAGTTAAAGACTTAATACTAAGACTTAATGTAAAAAAAAAAATGAAAAGAAATCAAAAGACTACCTAGACTTACTATGTCTCATAACTTCACTCATAGGAGGGGGTCAGTCAATTCCCACATCTCAATCTCAGTGATGAAGTTCTCTAAATATGGCTTAAGTTGATACCCATTAACCTTGAATATGGTTTCATTACACAAGTCGTGCACCTAACACATAACATAATCGGAAACCAAAATGACGATGAAGGGACCGGACCACCTAGACATTAGTTCCCTAGAGAAGAGATGTAACCAAAAGTTGTACACGAGTACCTTTTGGCCTGCATGAAAGGATTTTTTTATGAATGTGCTTGTCATGCAAATCCTTTAACTTGGACTTGGCTGTCTTACCATTCTCAAAGGCACTGTTGCAAAGTTATTTAAGCTCATTGAGTTGCAACTTCCTTTAAGCATTGGCATTATCTAGATTCTCATTGATTTGCCTAATAGCCCAAAACACTCTTTACTCAAGCCTTACTGGTAGATGGTATGCCTTGCCAAAACCAAGGCGATAGGGATACATGCCTAAGATGGTCTTATCTATGCAGTATGCCAACGACATATTAATGAGTCACGAGGACCAATCTTTGTGTGTGGGGTCTGTAATCTTTTCTAGAATATCCTTCATCATCCTATTGGCCAACTTAAATTGCCTAATATTTTGGGGGTGATGTGCAGTCCCCACTTTATGATGCATACCATACTTTTTCATAAGGAAACCTATGGGCCATTTATGAAAATGCTTTCCCCCATCACTAATGATGGCTTGAGGCATTCCAAACCTAAAGAAGATATACTCTTGACCACCGTACTATGGTTATTGGTGCGCCTGGTAATGGCCTCCACCTACATAGTCTATAATCTTAAGAATGTACTCAAAACCAAAAGACTTAGGGTATGGGTCCATAAATATAATGCCCTAACAATCAAGTATCTCCAAAATGATAATGGGGCTTTGAGGCATATCATTACATTTGGAGAGGGCTCTAAGTTTTTGGCATTGGTCACATCTTAGATGAAATTTGTGCACATCCTTGAACATGCTAGACCAATAGAATCCACTTTCGAGTATCTTAGCATTTGTTTTTCTTAAGACGAAGTGGCCTCTACATTCCAAAGTGTGAAAAAAACTAGATTACATTAAAGATCCCACTGTTAAAAATACATCATCTCATAATTTGGTTCAGATAAAACTTGAACAAGTTGGGCTCATCCTGGAAAAGTGGCGCATATTACGCAAAAATTTATTCTTGTCAAGTTTTGTACAATAAGAGAGTAGTTGCCCCAAGGCCAGACAATCGGTAATATTTGAGAACCAAGGAAATGGACATGCATCAAGTGCTTATCGGGTGATGTTTCATTGGTAGGTATATCCCTAGTGCTAGGCACGTAGATTAGAAGTCTAGAAAGATGATCCGCCATAACATTCTCAACCCCACACCAAACTCCTGAATGAGTATCCATCTAATAAATCAAGGTATGGCCTCTTACTTGGAAAGTATGTACTTCAATGCGGCATGGTTAGTGAACACTATGATGTAAGTTCCTACCAGGTATGTTCGGAACTGATCAAGGGTAAAAACCATAGCTAGTAGCTCATTTCAGTCATTGTCTAATTCATTTGAGCCTCATTAAGGGTCTCGCTAACATAATAGGTGACATGTGATTTCCCTTCATTTCTTTGTCTAAAGATAGCCCCCATCGCATAGTCACTAGCATCGTACATGAGCTTAAATGGTAATGATCAATCTAGGCTCTAGATAATAGGTGCATAGAATTTAGGTCTTTTAACCAACCATACGCCCTTAACATTCAAGTGTCCAATCAAATGGGACATCCTTTGAGAGTAAAGGCACATAAGGGGCATGTAGTGAAACTGAATGAATGAACGAACAAGCAATAGAAGCTGACATGCTGTAAAAATGATCTCACATCCTTGACTTGCTCTTGAGGTTGAATCAATGCCTTACACCAGATTCCAAGAAAAGAGTTTTACTCTGGAAGGAATCTAACTCTTAGGATGCACTTTCGCACAAGAAGGGTTTAGTGCCTTGCACTTTAATCCAGGAATGAGCCTCGCTATAATTGGTCTGAAAAGGAATTTTGCTCTATATGGTCTGGTAAGGAGCTTTGCTCCCAAGCTTTTCTTTATAGTTGAATTAGTGTCTCTTCCATCATCTCACAGGAAGATTTTTGTCCCAATCAAGGTGTCTCACTCTTAGGTGCACTTTTGTGTGGGAAGAATTTAATGCCTTGCATTTGATCCAAATAGGAGCTTTATTTTCCTAGAAAACTTTGCTCTGATTGGTTTGGTAAGGAGACTCACTCCTAAGCTTTGCTCTATCTAGTTTGGAATGAGCCTTGCTCCTGAGCCTCACTCTATCTTATGATTCTAGATTTACCTGTTGAATAAAAGTTTTACTCTTAACTTGTTATTTGATCTTTGTTCTTCAACAGATGTTTGAGTCCATGTTTTGTAGTTGATCATAGATACGTCGCTCTTGGTTGTAAGTGGTCATGCACCTTGCACCGGACGTTGATGAGATGAATGCTAGTCTTATGATTGGTATATTCATGGTTTATTTTCTATAGTTTCAGTGATGATTACCTAGGTCACTGTTGGGTGCTTACGAAATGTACATTATCATATGTATGATCCTAAGGTGTTTGATTTTGAAAATGTTTGAGTTCTAGAAATTTATTTGGGAATTTAAAAATAGGGGGATGTGATGGATCGTGCACGGTCTTGTTCTGTGAACAAAGTTACGTGTAATTAATGATTACAATTAAAATAATGTGCTTTGTGTTTTCAAAAATTGGGTTATGCATGATGAATGAATTCGAATAAAAGAATTTGTTATGCATAGGTTAAGGTGTGACCTGAATGTTTGATTTGAAAATGAATGATTCAGTATTTACATGATATGTAATGAAAGAATGATTGCTTGTGCCTTTTTTTTTTTTGAAAAATTATATTTTTGTTAATGACCTTGCTTTTTAAATGTTCAATGAGGTATTAATCATGTTTACGATTTCATCAGGAGACCATAGTCATTGAATGTGTTTTCTACTCCCTCAAGGGTTTTTTTGATTCAAGAGCGTTTGGATTAATAAACCATTATCAAGTGATAAGGTTTTGTATCTAGTTACGAAGTCATTGGTATGAATTGAAGAATATAGTGTTGGTTGATCAAGGTTTTGGTTAGTCAAGACTTCTCATGAAATGTTGGCTGGTTTTGGAAATTAAGAATTGCCCCTAGCTTATGAGAGCTTTTCGACAAAACTACCATTGACAATCGAAGAGGACTTTAATTTAGGTTATAATGTAGGCTTGGTTTTAGGGTTTGAACAAAAGAAGGAATATGAAGGCTCAAATTCCTATTTCTATTAGGTAAAATTTAATGAGGATCATCTGCAAGGTCTTCTGCTTGAGCTTACATCCTTTGTCTTAATAAATGTTTCGAGTGCCTTTAATGGATGTATTTGAACAAAGCTATCATCTTTTGTCCTGACCAGATCCACGCTCTGGGGTCAATGAGCATGGGTCATAAGTCTTTATTACGACATGGTACACCTGAGATTGCCCAAATGTGAAAAAGTATGTTTTGTTTTGAAATAGGGTATTGATTATAGAGACTAGGAGATGACACCCGACACTTACAAAATAGGCATGCTGAGATACCAGAGTTTTGATTATGACATAAAAATATTTTAATTATGTTTGTGGCAAGTGGCCTTTTTTTAGTTGATTCTTGACTAGTCTGTACAATTAGAGATAATGAATTTGGGGTTTCAGTTATGCATCAAAACCGTTACGCCTAGATACCTAGGGAAATCCAGAGTCTTTTTCCACTCTTTGTAATCTTTATCTGACAATATTATACTTCGGTTTGTAATGATCAGTCCTATGAATACCGATGTCATCGGACTTAAGTTATATGCTAAAGCTGTCTACATACCATTTCAAGGGATTAGGTCGATGTAGTTTAGACCAAAGAGGGTCCGAACTATATCTTTGAGATGAACTGGTATATGGATGTAGGAGCCTAGCTCTAAGTCTAAGTTGGCTTCTAAGGAATCAGGCCAACGTAACTCTGGGACAGTGCCTAGTGCGGGTGTAATTTATAAATATGTATGAGAAGGCAATCGATAAGATCAGTGTTGTGTACAAGATTAGTGCGAAGGAGCCTCACTCCTAAGATGGAATGAAAAAGAGACAAACTCTTAGCTCTAGGTATATATTAGGAGTAATTGTCTGTGAGTTGTGAGCGTCTCGCTTTAAGACTGAAATGAAAGTTTACGCATCGTGCATAACTTGAGACGAGAGCTTAGCTCCAGATAATAAAAGACAGTTAGCATCCCATGCTTAGCTAGAAATAGATGCCAGCTTCAGTTGAGAGAGAACAGTTACGCTTAGTATATAGTTGGAGGGAGTGAGGTTGACTAAGCCAGGGAAATGATAGCATGTGCCTAGCGTAAAACTGGGAAATGGTTAACTAGAGAAAGAAGCCTTGCTCTAATAAGAAGAATAGTTAGTGCTTAGCGCGTAACTAGGAAATGGAGCTTTGCTTTAGAGAAGAAGCAGTTAATGCTTTGTGTTTAGCCAGGAAAAAGATCCTAGTTCTAAGGTAGTGCCTCATGCTATAGTGACCGGACTTAAGCCTTCTACTCCAGTTGCTTACGTACCATTTTGAAGGGATCAGGTCTAGTAGGTCTTATGTAATCTGAACTATAGCGTAGGTGTAAACCTTAGCTCTAAGTCAGCGCTTCACATTAGGATGACCAGACTCAAGCATTCTACTCAAACTACCTACATACCCTATTAAGGGATTAGGTCTATGTAACTCTTGACTATGGTTTGAACTAATGTGTGAAGGTTGTAGAGCTTAGCTTTAAGTTAGCATTTCACACTATGATGACTGGCCTCAAGCTTTTTGCTTAAGCTACCTATGTAGCCATTTGAATGGATTAGGTCTACGTAGCTCTTCATTTAAAGAGACGGTTAGCACCTAGTGCGTAACTAAGAAAAGGAGCTTAGCTCTAGAGATGAAGACAGTTAGCGCTTATCACATTACTAGGGAAGGAAAAAAGCCTCACTCCAGATAGAAGGTAACAATTAATGTCTTGCACATAACTAAAGATTGAATTTCATTACATTGGGAAGTTCAACTCCAAAGGAAGAGATAGTTAGCATTTTACGCATAACTATGGAAAAGAGTTTTGCTCCAGGGATGCACCTAGCGCATGCGGGTGAGTATATATCATTTGGGAAAGAAAGTTAGCTCAGATCGAGAGCTTATTTCTTAGTGAGGATGATCAAGTCTATGTGAAGGTCCTGGGAGCCTAATGTGATATGAGTGATGCAGTTTCTACAATTAGATATGTCATGAGAATGTTGAATGTGATGACAGTTTATATTTTATCATGGATGACAATTCAAGAATGCTAGTCAGACATGTCTAAGGGAAGTCATGACATAGAAATCATTAGCTTAGCCCATCCTAAGTCATTCATAGTCTCTGAAGCCTTACTCATTTGGGTAAATGCTCTAGACCGATAAGCATTTGATTTCTATATCTGCATTAACCCTAGTGAGTGTGTGTTTGCATATTTGGATGTGTTCTAGCATGTGAAGGCATGGTAAATGATGTCTTAGCACCTTATACTATGATGTGGGATGATATTAAGATATATTAGCATGGCATAGCATGGTCAGGGCATGATATAACATGGCATAGCATAGCAATATGGCATGTTAGCATGATATATGATGGCAATGACATGTTATAACATGGCAGAGATGATATGGTAGACAAATATGATTTTATCCATGACCTAGCATGGTAATGTTATGTTATAACATGGTATGGCATGATAAAATGATGTTATGGTATGGTATGGCATGATAGTATGAAGTGAACAAGTCATTTATATGATGTTTGGAATTTTACAAAATTATCTCATGTAAATATGATCAATGTCATACATCTACTACAATCCGGTCTTGAATTACGATCAGGATACTTGTCATTGACAAAGAATTACATTTACACAATTAAAATTATTCAATTCTAATTATGCAAACACATTGAAAGAAAAGATAATAAAAATTTTCTAAAGAAATAACTATATCGAACATGAAACTTAAGAGAAAAAAAGCCTTGAATTCTTCTAAAGACCTTAAGAACACCTCTTAGTGGCCGAATATAGGGAAGGAAAAGAAAGGGAGGCAGGTGGGGATGATGAAAATGAAAAGTTTGCAAACTTTGAAATGTGCAAACCACTTTGCAAAACCTAATGATTAAAACATTTTGCATAAAAAGGAAGCAAAAATCTTTACAAACCTTGTTTTGCAACCCTTTTGCTAAATAGGATAGGCAAAAAAGTTCGCATAACCGGACAAGTAAACATGTTTGCAAAACAAATTGCACAAATAAGTTTGCAAATCAAAATAGGCAAAAACATTTTCCAAACACCTATGTGGAAAGATGTTTGGTGGCTAAGCCAAAAGAAAGGCCAATTTGGCCTAAGCGCCTGGCTCGGGGCATGTTTTGCAAAGTTTAGGTTTCAGTCGTAAAGGTTTGGGTGATTCTAAGACCTTTGGTGTAGTTTTTGGAGCTTTTGAGACCTCATAGTCACTTTTTAGAGTGAATTAAACCAATTAGGTCAAAATTTGGTTCAATTTGGATTCTCTAGGACCAAGTTATGTCTGTTTGAAAATTACTGCTGAGAAACGGACTAAAACAGAGAAAAGGTTAGCAAAATCTTTAGCTAAAACCTTGGAGGCACCCCTAGGCTAACTCCTCATACTATTTGTAGGTATGAATAATCCAAAAATTTCATTCAAAGGACTTCAAGATGCTTTTATTGATTTATAAAAAAGTTAACAAATTTTGCAAACAAATCAATGTAGGGACCTTATAAGTTTTGACTTGGTCAGACTTAGCTATACTGTTATCTTAAGAATGAACATTCAAAATTTGTGTGGAATCTGAGAACATTCTAACTTTGTTTGGATGCTCAAATTGTGTTTGGGGCACTAGTAGCTTCCTTCTCGTTAGTAAGAGCCATTTTGAGTCGGTGGAGCCAGGATGACCTCTGGAGTGGTATTTTGGCTGCTCTGAGCCTATTTCTATGTTCTATGACATGTTCTAGGAATATTAGTTGTTTTTGGCTTGATCTGGGCAATCTAATTAATACTAGTCTTTGGGGACGTCGGTAAAGGCCATTCTTGAGTTCTGGACCGAATTGACCCTTTACTCTAGAGTTTGACTCTTTTGTGGATGCTATGGTTTTTTATTTGATTTCTTGGACATTTTTTTGTAGTCTGATGGCCTTTTAATTTGATCTGGGTCTTTAACTTGGCTTTTTCCTAACTCTAAGAGTATAACCGATATTTTACTGAATGTTTACTTTTTGTTGATTTTTTGTGCTTTAACACATCCTATGATTAGGAGATTTTAATTAGTATAGAACCATTCAACAAAAAGCATTAAATACTATGAATGTCAAATAAGAGGGCAAATTTATAATGTCAACAGCTACCAGTCTTTTTCTACCTTAGCTTGTCTAAGGTAGAAAACAAAAAGGAGAGAACCTATTTTGCCCCTTTGCATGCTAAATCAAGGAGATAAACTTGTGGCAACTATAGGAGTTACCTTCTTTGAGTCTAGGGGTGCTTTGCTTTGCACTTTTTTTTTGAAGAATGAGCTTTGCTCCTGGGCTAATAGATAAGTTGTGCTTCGTATTTGACTTTGGAAATTAATCTAAAAAATTAGATTAGTGAATGAGCATTTATCTCAAGGAAATAATCCTCGCTCGTGGGTTTATGCCTGTGCTTCATACTTGTTTGGAAAAAGGGAGCTTTGCTCCAGGATGGGTGATTGATCCTATAACTCATACTAGATTGAGCCTTACTCAAGGTGAGGAGTCTAGCTCCAAGCCTCGCTTTGTCTAAATTGATCTAGTGAGAAGCCTCGCTTCCAAGCCTAATCCTATTTGGTCTAGTATAGTAAGGAGCCTTACTCTTAGATTGGCATTTGATCTGGATAGAGCTTCACTCTATTAGGTTCAGTCAGATGTGGAGCCTCGCTCTATTTGGTTTGTTAAGTTGAGGAGCCTCCTTCTTGAATTAGTATCTTTTCACATGCTTCACATCACATGCATCACATCCTGGATCGATATCTAATCTATGCTTAGCTCTGGATTTGAGAAGGAAGCTTAGCTCCTAGATTGATATCTAATCCTATGCTTCACATTGGATTTTGAGAAGAGAGTCTCACTCCTGATAAGATTTTGGATAGGGAATCCAAACTCCTAGACTGACTCTGAGTCTAGTGATGAACATAAAAGATCAGAAAAGGAATAAAATTATGAGGTGGAGACAAAACTTCAGTAGGGGAGTACTAACTCCAAGGTTGACTCTGAATCCTATGGTGGACACAAGATTTTAGAAATAAGTACTAACTCTGAGGTTAACGTTGAATCCTATAGTAGGCACAAGATTTCAAAAGGAAAGTACTAACTCCGAGGTTAACTCTGAGTACTACGGTAGACATAAGATTTTAAGAGGAAAGTAGTAACTCTGAGGTTGACTTTGACTCCTATGATGGACATAAGATTTCAAAAGGGGAATTTTGACTTCGAGACTAACTCTGACTCTTATGGGAGACATAAGATTTCAGAAAGGGAGTTCTAACTCTGAGGTTTATCTGGTAAGTAGCTTCACTAGATGGTTCAGAAAGGTGAGGAGCTTTGTTCTTGAGCTTCACTTTATGGTTTGAAAAGGTATTGAACTTCACTCCTGAGTTTTGCTCTATGGTCTGGAATGGAAATGAGCTTCACTCTATGGTGTGGATCAGTGCGTCACACATGATCTTAAGGGATGAGTTTTGCCCCAACAAAGGAGTCTCACTCTTAAGTGCATTTTCGTGTAGGAATAACTCAATGCCTCACATTTAATCCAAAGAGGTGCTTCGTTTTCTCAGAAAAAAAAAAGAAAAAAAGAACTTTGCTTTAAGTGGTCTAGTAAAGGATCTAGTCTAGTAAGGAGCTTTGCTCTATTTTGTTTGATCAGGAGCTTCACTCCTAAGGTCGAGCCAGTGCTTATCACATGATCTTTGGGGAAAGAGTCTAGCTTTAACCAAAGGGGCTTCACTCTTGGGATGCAATCTCATGTGAAAAGGGACTTAGTGCTTCGCACTTAGTCCTGGAGTGAGCATTACTCAAATTAATATGGTAAGAAGCCTCGCTCTGGAGCTTTATGTGGTTTAGTCTAAGAAGGAGCTTCGCTCTAAAGGTATGATTTGGTAAGGAGCCTCACTCCCTAGCCTAGCTCTATCTTATAATTCTTAAGAAGGATTCCGTGCTTTGCATCTAATCCATGGATGAGCCTTGCTCTTACTAGTCAAGTTTAGAAAAGAGCCTCACTTCCAAGCCTAGTTTTATCTTATAATTCTAGATTTACCTTCTAAATAAAAGCTTTGCTCTTAAGATTTTTTGTGATCTTCACTCCTTGGCTTTGAGTGTATGCTTTGTAGTTGAATTTCTAAAGGATGCCTTGCTCCTTAGTTGTTGATGGTCCTGTGCCTCGCACCGGATGTTGATGAGAAGAAAACCAACCTTATGGGTTGGTATGTTTATATTTGTTTTATACAGTATCATTGTTAGGTGCCTATAAAATATGTATAATCATGTGCATGATACCAAGGTGTTTGATTATGAACATGCTTGAGTTTTGTAAATTTGTTTAGAATTTTGAAAACTGGGGAATGTGCCCCTGTGTGGTCTTGAGTTATGAACAATTTCATGTATAATGCATTATTTTTCAAAATTGAATTATGCATGGTCAATGAATTTGAATGAACAAATCTGGCATGTACTAGTAAAAATATACTCTGAATGTTTGGTTCGAACGATTAGATGATTTACAAGATGTGTGAATCACTTCATGTGATAGAATGACTACTTGTGCACTTTTTAAAATTTTTATTTTTATTTTTTTCTTGAGTGACCTTACTTTTGAAGTGTTCAATGAGGTATTGACTATGCTTGTAATTTTTATCAAGAGACTTAGTCACTGATTATGCTTTCTCTTCCCTCAAGAGCTTCTTTACTTTAGGAGCTTTTGGAATAATAAACCATTATCGAATGACAAGGTTTTATGTCTGGTTTGAAAGAAAGAGTTGCCCCTAGCTTATGAGAGCTCTCCAACTACATAACCATTACCAATCGAAGAGGACTTTAATTTTGGTTTTGTAACATAGGCTTGGTTTGAGGATTTAAAGAAAAATAGAGCAATGTACAAGCTCAAATTCTTATTTCTACTCAGGTAATATGTACTAAGGATCATCTGCAAGGTCTTCTTCTTCAATGTGCATCATTTGTCTTGAAATTCATCCTTCTATCATAGGAAGTGCTTCGAGTGCCTTCGATAGTTATATTTGAATAAAGTTATCAGCCTCAATCTAAGAGATCTTTATTTGGACTGTAATGTAGGCTATGGGTTAGGGTTATAGAAACAAAGGATTCAAATTATACTTATAGGGTCGTAACAATCCCAAGGTGGCCTGATTTTTCATATGATGAGCCCTCGTACTTTGTTATATTTGATGTATGAGAGCTAGACTTAGTCATTACTTGCTTTCCTCCTTCTAAGGTTCTTGAGTCTTTGATGATGTTTACACTTCTGTTTCATCTTTACTTCGACTTTGATTTAGGTTCGATTCTCTCATTTGGACTCTAAGCTTTTTTTCTTTTTTTTTAACTTCACTCTAGCTCTTTAAACGCTTTTTATCTTTTTGGACTCAGGCTTCTTTCTTCTTTCATATTGATCTTGTCACTTCTTTTATATCTGGTTCTGTTCTGTTCCATTACTCTAATGTAAGGGATGATCTTTGGGGGTTTATATCAAATAATACGAACCAGCTCAAAGGGTTTGCTAGGGATTAGGTCTTCCTAATCTAAAGATAGCAAAAATGAATGCCTCTCTTCCTTTTGAATTTGATTGCTTTATTCAAATGTACCATATTGGGTTACTTTGATGCTTCGACAATCATTCCAATAAGAAATCCTCTTGGTGTCTGAACTACCTTTCTTACTTACCCTAGTGGATGATCCTAAGTAGGGTATAATGAAAAGATTGTTTTATTCTTTTTTTTTTTTTTTTTCGTTGGCTCAAAGGGCTTGATAGTGGATAATTCTACTTAATTTAGAGTAGCTGAAATGATGGCCTCTAGTCATTTTGACTTTGGAGACCTAGTCTTTTGAGCTCTTAATATCGCTGAGGGCATGGCTATCCTAGGAATGTTGGTTTGTATTGAATTTTTTTTAAGGAATAGTAAAGTAAAGGCTTAAAATTTTGACAATGGTTGAGGGTTTGACTATGATTGGGATCAAATGCCCCTTGTCATATTGATTTTTATCTATTAATCTTTCAAGTACTAGATTACATTGACGACAACTTTTAAGGAATAGAAAACGTCCTAAGTGGTTTGATCTCTTGAAGGTGGTGATCATACCTATTTGGTTACCTATGCATATCGATGGACCAAGAATCAAGTCACTTGTAGTTTTAGCAAACATCAAGATTGAACACTTGATGTAGGTCATTCAATTGTGTTAAAATTTGTTAGTGCTTAGTAGTGATCTAATAAAGTAATTTATCACAAATAATATTTACTGAAAAATGATTGAATATTTTGAAAAGTTTAAAAATTCTATACAACAAGATGAAAGACAAAATACTGGTTAGCATGGCGTGAAAGATATGTGTTAAGAATGGGGGTGCCTAGTTTTGTTAGTGATTTTAAAAATTGGGGTTGGTTTTATGTGCATTTTTTTTTTTATCAAAAATGTGATTTAGTGGGTTGGGGTTGTAGAGGATGTTAATGTTCTATGTATGATTGCTGAACTATGCTTGTTGTCATTTTGCTGTATCTGAAAACTAAATTTTCTTAAAAAATGAATGAAAAGAATCTTGGAAACAACATGAACATCGTATTTATATTTTAGAATTTAAAGATGTACAAGAATTTGAGAAAGAAAGTAAAAATGTCAGGCTTCTTAGGCTTTTTTTTACTGATGCTTGAGGTTTTGAACTGTTATTTGCCCTCTGTCAATCAGGTTCTAAATTTTTGCTTAAACATGAAACTGCTAGCAGTGTCATGACCTTGTGATCCTCCATGGTATACACAGCTCATAGAAGGATTATTAAAGTGAGGAAAAGGTGATGTCGGCATCCTGTATGGTAGAGATTTAATCTAATGTATAGCCAGGAGTTGTTAATAGGCCTTGGTCAAGGTGCAAACCCACTTTAAATGAACTCTTCTTGACCTAGGTCGAGATTGGATATGGTTATCTATATATTGCCTTTGGAATGTATTCTGCTGAGTTTGAAGAAAAGAGTGGCATTAAGGAGATGGAAGATAACAATACAGCTATTTTTACTTCTTTCTCAGTCTCTATTCCATTGAAAGCATTCTTAGAGTATGGATCAATATATCGACCAGACCGAATGACTTCTTTTATCATCTCCCCTTGAATTCTGAGCTTAAAAAATCAGCAATGAAAGTTTGAAAACATACGATCAAAGGGCAATCCTTAGAGTGTCTATACAAAGATCCTATGTGTCAATTAGAGGATGATCAACTTAAGATGCACTTTTACGCCACCTCAAAAAACAGGCACGAAAAGTCTCAGAATCAGACTTCTTTATGGTCATGAGGAAGAATCTATCAATGGCCAGCTTGCTGTTATGTCTATTTTGCTTCATAAAGATGATTATGAGATCTTCCTAGCTTCTTATCCGAGTCATGTCTAGGTGTGAATACCACTCTAGTGCTGCGCCGATGAGGTTTTGTTGAAAGAGTTACATTAGGAGAGGGTAGTTATCATTATAACCACAGAGAGCACCAACGTAGAGTTTGAGATGAGTGATGGGGTCTTTTGCACCACTATACTTGGGGAACTCTGGCATCTTGAACTTAGAAGATAGCTTCAGGTTTGGGTAGAAGTACAAATTTTAGAGGTCAGTATTCCTATAGATATGAGTGCCAGAGTGATTCTTCAGAACTTCTTCAATATTTTTGAGCTTTTGGGCCTAAGTAGGCTCTAATGTTGAAGGATGTAGAGGTTAGAATGGATGTGGTAGATGGGGTGATGTTTATTATTGTAAACAGCTACTAGGTTTAACTTTTGAAGGTTGAGAAATCACAGAAAAAGGAATACAATGTATCCTAGAGTTGGCTATTTGATGAGTGGGGTTTTAAAAGTTTAATGGAAGATCTGTCATTCCTGGAATGATAGCTGGTAGGGTCCCAAAGAAGGATGGGATAGGTATGTTTGGCAAAGCACTTATAGCAGAGGTGGTTATGGTTCGAGGGATGATAGTGCTGGTGTTGGAGATGAGGCTAACAGTAAAAGCTGGGAATGGTTGCAAATGGCTTATTCCCTCTGATGTAGCATTAGTGCTTGAATTACAACAAAATATAATGCTTCAGATGAAGATGCCATGTCTTTAATTCCAGATCTAGTGTTGATAGAAGATCGTTGAGTAGAGCAAATGATAGTGATAGTACTGGTTATGAAAATGACAATTTATTAAAAATGATTTGAATGAAATTTAATTTGATTTTATTTTTGGGTTCATCTTCATTGGTGAAGGAAATAATCATAATGTGATTTGAAATGTATGCAAAGATATTGTCGCTAGAATCCTTGTTTATTACCCTGTCCCATTCAAATTTGTCATTTGAAGAATTATTACTAATTGAATTGAATAAATTGAAATGAGTATTCACTTTATAAAATTTAGTGAATACTTTTACATTCAAGAATAAAAATGAATAAAAAAAATCCTATCTACTCTTTGAGTCTTCGGATCTTCATTATTGGTCTTCGAATGTCTAGCTGGGTAGAACCCTTTTTACTTAAGTAGGTGCCCCTTATTGACCCGACTAAGCTTTTGCCTTTACAAAATTTCAGTAGAGTTTCAAGTTAAAACTTTGATGAATTTCTAATGTGAGATTTTGTCAAAAATCTTGCCTTAACTCTAGCAGAGTTCTAGGTTGAAACTATTATAGATTTTTGGGTATGAGGTCAGAAATTTGGAGAAACTCTAGCTTAGGATTTCTACACCAAATCTGGTAGAGTTTCGTGTTGAAACTGTGAGTGGATTTGAAGATAAAAATTCTAAGAAATGTCTAGAGATTTCTTCCTAGGTTTGGAGATTCTACCAAATTTATAACTCAAATCTGGCAAATTTTTGAGTCAAAACTTTTGATAGTTTTGAGCTGAGATTTGATAAATCTGGGTTTTAAACTAGAAAATGCATTGATTTTGACTCAGTGCATACATACAGGACAAACTTGAACTTGAGTGATGATCTCTTTGTTTTATTTGAAAGGGTGAACCTTATGGTTCACTGTGCTTATATGAATGGTCTATTTGGGACTAGGTCCCTTCGATGAATATGGGTAGGCTTTATTACTATGCAGAGATAACATTGAATTGTATCATTTTCTGCGAATAGATAAATGTTTAAACGCAATCAGAGGGAACAAACGGGTTAGCATCGCCCTCTCCAGTGTTCTTGTAAAAATTGGGTTCTCTGAGGCTCTATCCTATGGTTTGACTCTTTGTTATATAAGGCTCACGACTTTACTTAATGCCCCCTAGAAAGGCTATCGGTTACTAGATCTTCAAACCTTTTTCGGTTGGGGATCCAGCTGAGAGGAAGTTCAGTATGCCTGCCAAGGGGACTGCATACATTACCACACCCTGGAGGGACCTACTGACCTCTCTCAACTAACTAGAGGGTAAAATGGGTTGTGTAGAATATGCTCAATGATGTAAACAATGTGTGACTTAGGAGAGTACATATTTATGAAAAATAGGGAAAGTAGTAAAGCATTCACCCTATTTATTCATACACCTTGCAAAACAAATTAGAATACATACAAACACTCAACTTGTTTGCAGTTGAATTAGTTAGTATACACAGTATAGATGAATCCATTAAAATGTATATGAAGAAAAATACATGCATCTTAGTGAAAATTGGGTTATATTCTTTGATTAATTAAATCAAAGATTATGATGTGAGATAGTGATGGCGAAAGGGGAAGGGGAAAACTATGGTTGAACCCTCAAAGTAGGAGCTGGGTCCTTAGTAAAGTCGCCAACTGTCGCGAGTGGAGCCACGCGTTGGAGTTGACAAGTGCAGGTCGTAAGTTTTTATTGTGACATGGTGTGTCTAAGATTGCCCAAATGTGGAAAACTATATTTTATTTTGAAATATGGCCTTGATTATAGAGACTGGAAGTTGCCATATAACACTTCTAAAATGGGTGTGTCGAGAAACCTGAGTTTTTATTATAATTTAAAAATGTGCTGATTATGTTTTTTGAAAAGATGTGGAAAGTGGCCCTTTTTAGTGACTCTCAACTAGTCTGTGCAATTAGAGATAATGGGTTTAAGGAATTTCCTATGCATGAAACCATTACTCCTGGATACCTGGGGATATCCAGAGTCTCTTTTCACTCTTTACAGTCTTTATCTCAAGTACAATACTCTAGTTTATAATGATCAATGCATACAACCAAAAACGCCAATGATGTATCAAGAGTGAGTGTATGTTGAGAATGAATGTGGTTCATGAAGACCGATGTGAGCGGACTCAAGCTATGTGCGCGAGCAACGTATGTACCCTAACAAGGGATCAGGATGACATAATTTAAACCAAAAAGTGCTTGAACTATATGTTTGAGATTTGAATTGGTACATGGATGTAGGAGCCTAGCTCCAAGTTTAAGTTGGCGCCTAGCATAGATAGTGGTCTATGAAGACTGTGGAGATTGTACTCAAGTTATCTTCTCAAATTATCTACGTAACCTTCTAGAAGATCGGGTCGAATAGCTCTGGGATAGTGGCTAGAGTGGGTGTAATTTACAAATATGTATGAGAAAGCAACTGATTGGATTGCTGTTGTATATAGGATTAATGTGAAGGAGCATCGCTCCATAGATGGAATGAAGAATAGAAAGACTCCTAGCTCTTAGGATGTATTAGGAGTAATTGTTTTTATATTGTGAGAGCCTAGCTCTAAGACTAAAATGAAAGTTAGGGCCTCACACATAACTTGGGAAGAGAGCTTAGCTCCAGATGATAAAAGACAATTATCACCCCATGCTTAACTAGGAAATGGAGACTAGCTCCAAATGAGAGAGAATAGTCAACAGCTAGTGTATAACTAAAGGGAAGGAGTTTTACTCCATTTGGGAAAGGATAGTTAGTGCCTAGCACATAACTAGGAAATGGTTAACTAGAGAAAGGAGCCTCGCTCTAAACAAGAAGGATAGTTAGCACCTAATGCATAACTAGCAAGTGGAGCCTTGCTCCAGAGAATAGACGGTTACTGCTTTGCATTTAATCAGGAAAAAGATCCTAGTTCTAAGGTAGTGCCTCACGCTATAGTGACCAAACTCAAGCTTTCTACTCCAGCTGCTTATGTACCCTTTTAAAGGGATCAAGTCTATATGGCCTTATGTAATCTAAATAATAGCATAGGTGTAGAGCTTAGCTCTAAGTTAGTGCTTCACATTGGGATGACCAGACTCAAGCCTTTTACTGAAGCTGCCTATGTACCCTGTTAGGGGAACAGGTTTACATAGCTCTTGACTATAGTTTGAACTGGTGTGTGAAGGTTGTAGAGCTTAGCTCTAAGTTAGCGTTTCATGCTATGATGATCAGACTCAAGCTTTTTGCTCGAGTTGCCTACGTACTCTTTTAAAAGGATTATGTCTATGTAGCTTGATATCTAAAGAGACAGTTAATGCCTCATGCATAACCATGGCAATAAGCTTAGCTTCAGATAAGAAGATAGTTAGCACTTAGCATATAACTAGGGAAGGAAAGGAGCCTCACTCTAAGTGAGAGGTAACAGTTAGTGCCTTGCACATAATTAGAGATAGAATTTCGCTCTGCTGGGAAGCGAAATTAAGCGTTTCGCACATAATTGTGGAAATGAGCTTTTCTCTAGGGATGTGCCTACCACATGGGGGTGAGTATCCGTCCTTTGGGAACTTAGTTTAGATTGAGAGCTTAGCTCCTGGTGATGATGAGCAAGAGAAAAAAAAGCCTTGAGCTTGAGAACACCTCTTAGTGGCTGGCTTTAGGGAATGAGAAGAGAGGGAGGTGGGTGGGGATGTGCAAACAACTTTACAAAACCTAATGAGTAAATAATTTTGTATAACAAAGGATGCAAAAGTTTTTGCAAAGTTTGTTTTACAAGTCTTTTTATTAAACAGGGTAGGTGAACTAGTTTGCATAACATGGTGAGCAAGCATATTCATAAAATAAATTGGGCAAACAAGTTTGGAAATCAAAGCAAGCCATCCAGAAACCTATTTGGCAAGGTGTTTGGTGCTAGGCCAAAGGTAAGGCCAATTTGGTGTAGCTCAAGCCATGTTTTACAAGGTTCAGGTACCACCCACAAAGGTTTGGGAAATTCTAAGACCTTTGGCAAAGTTTTTAGGAGCTTCTAAAACCTTCTTGGCACTCTTTTCCAATTTGGATTCTCCAGGACCAAGTTATGTCTGTTTAAAAATTACAGCTTTAGAATAGGCTGAAACGAAGAAGGGGTCAACCAAATCTTTAGCCAAAGCCTTGAAAGCACCACTAGGCTATCATCTCCTACAATTTTTAGGTATGAGGAATTAAAAAAGGCCATCATAAGACTCCGAGATGCTTTTATGAATCTACAAAAAAGTGACACATTTGACAATCGAATCAACCAAGGGGCCTCCTAGGTTTAACTTGGTCAGACGTAGTTATACCTTTACCTTAGAGAATAAACCCTCAACATTTGTGTGCAATTTGAGGACATCCGAACTTTGTCTAGATGCTCAAATTGTATCTGGGGTGCCGGTAGCTTCCTTTTCATTGGTAGAGGCTATTTTTGAAAGCCCAAATGATCTCTGGAGTGGTATTTTGCCTTCTCTGAGCCTCCATCTGCTTCCTATGACATGTTCTAGGAATATGTGTATCTTCTTGCTTGTTTCTAGCATGATTTGGGCATTTTGGTTGATATTAGTCTTCGGATGTGCCGATAAAGGCCAATCTTAACTTCTGGACCGAATTGACTCTTAATCTGTACTTTGACTCTTTGATGGATGCTAGAGTTGTCTATTTGATGTGTTAGACATGTTTGTGTAGTTTGGTGGCCTTTTACCTTGATCTGGGTCTTCAACTTGGCTTCTCTCTAGCTCAGGGTGTGACTTACTAAATGTTTGTTTTTGTTGTTCTTTTTATGCTTTGAAACATATTGTGACTAGGAGATTTTAATCAGTAGAGTACCATTCAACTAAAAGCATCAAATATTGTACATATCAAATGAGGGGGCAAAATTTTTCAATCTGAGAGGACTTTATTTGGACCGTCATGTTAGCTATGGGGTAGGATTTTATTAATGAAGGGTATTTAAACTTAAGTTATTCTTTTGGGGTTGTAACAATCCCAAGGTTGTATAGTTCTTCATTTGATAAGCCAACTTATGTAGTTGTTCTTGATGCTTGAGAGCTAGTGCTTGGTCATAACTTTCCTCCTCTTGAAGTTCTTGAGTGTTAGATGATGTTTGTGTTTTTGCTTTGCCTTTGCTTTCACTCTGATTTCTACTCAATTTTATCCCTTGGACTCTGCGCTTGTTTATTCTTTGAATTTCAACTCTAACTCCTTACCCAATCCTATTCTTTGGACTATGGGCTTCTTTCTTCTTTTGTATTGGCCCTGACTCTCTTCGTTTGTAGCCCCGGCTCTATTTTGTTCTCTTCCATTGCCCCATTGTGGGGGATGACCTTTGGGGGTTTATAACAAAAGAATACGAACTAGCTCAAAGGGCTTACAAAGGGTTTAATTGGTAGTCTAAAGATAGTAGAAACGAATGCCTTTCTTCATTTTGAATTTGACCACTTTGTTCAAATATACGACTTTTGGGTTTCTTTGATGCTTTTTCTTGACTTGACTTGGTTTGATGAGATGAAGATGATCCTTTTGATGAGAAATGCCTCTAGTATTTGAACTACCTCTCTTGTTTACTCTAATGTGGGGAATAATCCAAGGTTGGGTTTAATGAAAAGAATTTTTAATGGATTTTTTTTTTTTTTTTTTGAAGGCTCAAACACTTAGGGCATGGTTGAAATAATGGCCTCTAGTAATTTTGACTATGGAAACATAGTCTCTTAAACTCTCATTGCTAAAGGTATGGTTATCCTAAGAACATTGGTTTATATTAAAGCAATGGGATTTTTAATTTTTTTTTGGGTATGGTTATTTAAAAGGAAAATAGGTTAAAGGCTCAGAATGGGACAGTGGTTGAGGGTTTAACCCTAATTAGGGTTTTGAGGAATGAATACCCCTTGTCATATTAAATCTGATCTATTAATCTATCAAGCTCTAACTTGCATCAATGACCACTTTTAGGGAATAGAAAATGTCCTCAGTGGTTTGATTTCTTAAAGATGGTGACCGAACCATTTTGGTTGCCTGTGTATCTCGGTGATTCGAGAATCAGGTCACCAGTAGTGCTGGTGAACATTGAGATTACCTAATTGAACACTTTAAGTACATGTCATTCAACTGTGTTAAAATGGATTAGTGCTTTGCAGTGATTTTAACAGACTAGCTTGTCATAAAGAATGTTTGATAGAAAATGTGAATATTTTGAAATGAAACTTCTATGCAAAAATGTGTGGTTACAAGTTCAAAATTGTATTAGGGTGTGGTATTATTTATGGTCCCTAGGTTTGGGTTGTGAGCTTCTTTCTCTACCCTAACCCATTCTTATTCTTCCCAGTCGTTGAGCTTTGCTCCAAGGTCTAATCCTTGATTCCTTTTTTAAATTTTGGAGGCTTTATCACTCCATGTTGTTCCCTGCCTAGCCCTCAGCTTGGGTTAAACCTCATTCTTTTCCAGACCCTTTCAAGCTAAGGGAATTTTGGCCAGCTTCTTTTAGACTAAGCAGGGTAGCCTTTAGTGTTTAGTTCTTCAATGTTGCCATTAGGCATTGGCTTATGGATGAAATTTTTGATTTTTTATGGCTATGGAGTATAAGCAAGATCGATTGGAGCTAAATTCCAAAAAATTAGGGTCCCTGTGAAGACTTTAAGGGTTGAAAAGATGTACTTTTCTCCGATGTTTATATCAGTTTTGTAATCCAATTGATAAGGGAAGAAGAGTAGCTCATCATGGCTTAAATGATTTTCCCAGAATGATCGGGGAACATCCTCCCAATTAATAGGATATCTTGGGCTTAGATTAGGATCCATGGAAGGTGGATTTATGGATTCTAGATTTTTTTGAATCCTCATCATTTTTGGGTAGTCAGAAAGAGAGATAGGCTGTGTGGCATGAGGTTTGCTAATTGTTGTGAGGGTTCTGCTATGGTCTAATGTATATTAGTCCTCTGGTTGAAAGTCAAGGGAGTAAAGTGGGATAGCTGAGTAATAGGGTTAGTAAAGCAGGTACTATCAAAGGTTGATCTGACTTGACTTGAGATTAGACGAGCAGGTACAAGGGAAGTATGATGTATGGTTGGTAGTTAAGGTGGAAGGCTGGTAGTTTTAGTGCTATAAGAATGGCTAGTTAGGGTTTCTTCGTTGATGGTGGCGATGAGATCTGGCATTAGATGAAGGTTGGTGGTTGGAATTTTGACAATAGTCTTCTCTTCTTCTATTAGGAAGGATAGGCCAATACTTCTTTTGGTGAGTTGGTGTTGATTACAGTTTGATCTGGCAATTGGTTAGTAATAACATTTGGAGTTGTTAGAGGCTTTACTGCTATCCAACCTATACATATGTACGCTAAGAAAAATTTTCAAAGCCTCCTCAATAGTCTCAATCCTCTGAGCTAGAACTAACTTTGTTGATGTGTATGGCAGAGGCAGCAGTACTTGTAAGTGAGTAGGTAGTATTTGGCTGTCTAGGGAGATGGGAATATGGGCCGATGCTTAGTTAAGAGCTAAAGTTGGGTTGGCAATCTATTGGTCTTTTGGAAAAAAGTTTTAAGGGTTTAGCAATGATATTGTTACTCTTGGAATAATGGTAGGTAGGGTCCTGAAGAAGGATGGGGCAGGTGTGCTTGGTTGACCACTAACAGTAGAGGTGGTCATGGTTAGAGGGATGCCAATAGTGGTGTTGGAGTCGAGGTTAACATTGGGAGTTAGGATATGTGCAACTAACTTGTACTCTCTGATATAGCTATGATAGGTGCGTGGGTTCTGAGAGTAACTGTAATGAAAGCTTCAATTGGATATGTCACGTCTTTGGTTCTAAACGTGGTATTAATAGAAGAATGTGGAGTTGAGCGAATGGTAGCGATGGTACCTGTTAGGGACAACTTTGTAAAGTTGGCAAATCCATAGTCAAAACAGAGTTCTGTAATGTTTAGCAGACTTAGTGTAGGCTAAGACACTATAGTCTTGAGTCAAGTAGAAGTGTAAAGGCCTCAAGAAAAGTTATCCAAATA
>QLOD02000017.1:18092816-18103176 GCA_003260245.2 Sideroxylon spinosum | reverse complement strand
TGTGACGTTGCCCACCAGCAAAGGTTAAGTCCACCATCATCTGTCACGACTTCAAAAACAAAACATGCTACAATAAGCATCCACAAAAAAATTAGAACATACGACTCGCCAAACACAAATAGAACAAACCAACTTGCGTTAGTTGCAAAATTATAAAAAGTTTGATAAGGCTCTTGTTTTTAATTTTGTTTACTTATTTATTTTTTTATTTTTATTTTTTTTGTTCTCATCTTTTTTTCTGAACCAAAAACTAAAACGGTCTATGGAATAAATTTAGTTTATAATTACTATTTTTTATTTTCATAAAATATTTATTTTATTAGTTTTTAAAAAATTAATTTAATTTAATAAAATATATTTCATATTGATTTAATTCAATGAATATAAAATATATTAAATAATAATTTAATTATATTATTTATCAAAAATAATTGAATAAAATATAATTCTTATATCATTTAATTCAATAAACATAAAATATATTCACTATAATTTAATTATATTATTTATTAAAACAATTGAATAAAAAATATTTAATAATAATTTAAGTAATTTAGTTATGATATTTATTAAAAATAATTTAATAATATATATTAAAGATAAATTAAATTAATTATTTAATATAATTTAATTTTAATTAATTACTTTTATTTTATTATTTATTAAAAATAATTTAATAAAATATATTTTCTATTAATTAAATTAAATTAACTATTAAATTAAAATATTTCATTTTATTTTATTATTTATTACAAATAATTTAATAAGATATATTTCATATTAATTAAATAAAATTTTTAATTAAATTAAATTAATTTAATTATTTATTAAAATAAATTAATACAATATAATATATATTAAATTAGATAATTAATTTAATTCTATTATATTATTTATTAAAATTTTTTATTTTAATAAAATCTTCAAATAAAGTAATTTATGTTAATATGTTGCAAAAAAATAAATAAAGTCTTAAAATTAACAAAATGTTTGTAGTAAAAAAAAGAGTGAAAACACTTTTTTTCTGTTTACATTTTTCTGTTTTAGTTTTTTTTTTTGGAACAAAAAAATATAAATAGATTAAACAAATAATTTTCTTTACCTAGTTTATAAAATTTTAAAAATATAAACAAAAAAAACCAAAAATAAAAATATTACCAAATGGGACCAAAGAGATTGTTTAACACCATGGCTGTGACAACAAAAATACAATTCAATGCAAAAGCCAACACATCCGTACATTTCACAACCGCAACTACCATTCAGTAAAAAATTACCACCACCTTCAATATATTGTCTAAACAGAAGAAAACACAAACCACTAAAAGAACAAACATTTCTGACGACACTTTTCACAAACAAATATAAATTTGGTCAATAAAGAGTGATTTTTTTCGATCAAATTAAGATTTGTTACTAATAATAAACTTTTTCTGACAAAATAAAGGTTGGTTGCTAAACGGTGATTTTTCCCACCTATTGGTTGTTGAAATTTATCTTTTTCAAAGGGTTATATTTCCCGACCAATTAGTTGCTAAAAATTTGAATAAAAATAATAATATATTTGTTACTTTTGTCGACAAATTGATTATTAAATGTGTCATTTTTGACTACCAATTGGTCACTAAAAGATTACTCTTTAGCAACTAAATTAGTTTGGTCGTTAAAGAGTTACTTTTTTCGATCAATTAATTGCTAAAAAATTTGAATAACATAATAATATAATTATTACTTTTGCCGATTAATTAGTTGGTAAAATTATTACTTTTGGCCATCACTTGATTGGCAAAATTGACAAAAATATATTATGAAAAATGAAATAATTAAATAAAAATAGTGAAGTGTTATTTTTTTCTCTATTTCTCTTTCAAACAATTTTGTTTATGACTTTCTTAAATTTTATTTTGACATACATTTATTAATTTTAATTAATTTAATATGCTACAAAAACTATAATCATAGATCAACAAACAAAAATATTTTTAGATTAGTGCTAAAACTAAATTTATCAAATTAAATTTAAATAACGCTAAATGTATAATTATTTTTTTCAGTGAATATATATGAGTAGTCTTTATAGTTTGCATAACTTATAACCAGGTAAATATTAAATATTTCAATATTTAATAATGTTTTAGTATATCTTTCATATTAATTATATTGAAAATGACATTATTTTATATTTTGTTGAAAATGATAAAAATTTGGAACTAAAAATAATAAAATTTTTATTTTTAAAAAATATAATGCATAATCAAGAAAAATGTATTGTAAATAGTGAGTCATGATATGTTCTATGCATAAAGATTAAAGGAAAATGAAAAAAAAAATTAAGATCATTTTTAATTACATATGATAGATATTCATAAATTATTTATTAAATATTCAAATAGTTTTATGTATTGGTTATGATTTCAAATTATTACAAAAAGTTATAATAATTAATTAAAAGAAATATTTCCTATCACTTTCCCAGCCAATAAATCGATAAAATTGTTACTTTTAGCTACCAATTAGTCAGCAAAAGTAATAATAAATTATTACAAAAAAATTAAAATAATTAAATAAAAATAATAAAGTTTTATCACTTTTAGTGATCAATTGGTTAGCAAAAGTGATCAAAATTTGTTTATATATATATATATTAATATGTCAAATATATATGCAAATGATAGCTTGGTCTAGTGGTTAATCACATTAACTTTCAAAGGACTGTCGCAAGTTTAATTCTCAGTGCCAAATAAATCTCAAATATATAAGGTCGCCAGCGGCACAAAAATTTGATTGCCATGTGGCATAATGACAAGGCACCACATAGGTCGGCGAAGAGCATACCTTTACCATGCAAATATATTTTTGGTCACTAATACTTTCAGCAACTAACCTTTGACAACCAATCGGAGATCAAATTATGTTTGGTCAACAATACCTTTAGCAACTAAAAAGTGACCTTAAGCGATCAAGTTTTGGGTCACTAAAAGTTTTAATTGTTGTAGTGAACACACCACCAAACCACCTTCCCACCAACCAGTATAAGATTTGTTCCATTAATTAAACCAATCTTTTCACACAATATTTCAGACTTACAAAGCTCAAACAGTAAATAGATAACCTCTTCCCTCTCTTTGGATTGTTCATGAGATACGAACTTAAATAATGCTCATATAATGTCCCCCTCAACCATTATTTCTTGCAAAATTAATGATAAAAAAACAAGTAAGAGGCACTAATTACATCTGTTGCAAGATTGTTGAATAATTAGAACAACAAACTAGAAAAAATTGGGTAATTTGTATCAGAATCTTCCTTTGCCACAGTTCGAAGAGTTTCCAAAGCTTTATAGCAAACTTTAAGACAACTACCCTACAAAAGTTTGTCCATTTTCTAAGGTAACAGGATCTCACATAATTTGTTTTGTTAAGAGGCATTTGAATGCGACATTTATAGACTCTATATGTAGTCTCTCGAAGTGATAGCTCTCATCTAATTGGCTAACAAGCCATTAGATAATAGGTACTTACTGTAGAGAAATATTTACATATAATAGTGTATTTATCAAAAACTAATGGGCTATTGGTGATTATACATGAAAAGTTAAATCTATTCAATTCCTAGAATGGAAAATTTTAAATAAGAAAAGCATTGAAAACAACAAAATACACACAAGAACTAGAAAAAAGGAGGTAGGTAGAAAGCAAATGCTCTAGCAAAATAGGCAGGTGGTCAATAAGGATATTGAAAAATATAATAGCATTGATTGTTACAACTATTTAAGGGCCACATGGATGTTCCAAGTCTTCAAAATTGCCCCAACTACATTTAGTAGCCCCTCCCCCAAAACGAAACTTAAAACATAAAGTATTTAATAGGTAAAAGGAGCATGAGAAAAGGCATAAGCACAATCATTTGTCCATCTCGTTTCTCAATTTGGTGGAATTGGACTGGCCCTTATAGCGAACAAGATTGGGATTGGGGATGAAGAATAGGGTATCAATTATTTTCCCATAGTCCTCATGTTCCCATGGATGAAACTATGGCATTAATGTGTCCACAAATGTTTGCATTGAATACTCACTTTGACACAAACTACATCCAATCGCTATGTCTTCAATCACATACAGCTATGACATGCAAGCATAGGGGTTACAAGACCTTTCATTTTCCATAGCTGCACTTCCCATCCCTTAATCGAACAACTTTCTTATTGCTATCCTTATTTAAATAAGAACCAATCATAACTTGACAATCTTCGATTAAACTCCGTTATCGGATGAGCAACTGCATTGTTCTGCTATTTTGTCAAAAGTTGTTGGACCCAGGGACTAAGCATTCATTATGATTAGTTGATGCTAGTAGAAGTACGCTACCAATTTGTATAATATCAACTACACTATTGCAGTTATAGATAAATTCTTAGCACCTCGTAATACATCGTTAAAGCACTTAGACAAATTAGTTATCATTATTCCGTATCTATGAATATCGTCATAATAGAATGTTCACTTTTCTTTTAGAATATCATCTAGATATTTCCAAGCTCTTTTGTTGATGGACTTGAGTAAGTCCATTATGTCAATGAATTGTTGTACCTAGGTAGTCTTCCCTACTTACAGAGTAAGTTAATAAGTTATTTTCTTGTCTGGTTTTCTTAAATTAGCCTCTATATACTACAAGTAGAAATAATGGTGTGTGATAGCTCTACCTGACTAATGGGCTGCAACTATAACTAGTATCTCTTTGTGACAATTAGATATAAGGCACAACTGTCGATTAGGGCAAACACGTATCCTAAGCATCCGAATGAAGTATTTGCAGCTATCGTAGTCCTTGATATCCATGATTGCAAATGCCAAGAGAAATACTTATAGGTTGGCATCTTGTGCCATGGCTATGAGGAGTTTTCCAGTGTATTTGCTATACAAATGTGTACTATGAATTGAGGCCAAAGGAATGTAATGCACGAAGCCATCTATTAAAGGCTTAAAGCTTCAAAACATATACCTTAGAACATGTTGGGTACCACCCATATAAGGATGATGCTCATAGTACAAAATCTTGCCCCTATTGTATAAATGGACTGCATTCATGAACTTCATTAGTATCAAGTACGACTGCTCTCAATCTCCAAATATCTTACCAGTTGCCTTCTGTTTTGTTATCCATGTCTTTTAGTATGACATATGGAATTTGAAATGATGCTTTAATCTAGCTTCCAATCCTATGATAGATGTGGCAAGGCTGGGCAGTTAACAAGCCATATTTTTTGTTTGATTCATAGTTGTGTACGACCTATTGGTTCTGACAGAATACAACTTCATTAACTGGATGAGTTGGTCCTTATCCTTGAAAATTTGGCGAATGTAAGGATCATTAGTCTCCAGGTACCACATTTGATGGGAAAGTGAAGGGGCCCAGCAATGTGCATTGTCTTCTAATTCAACTGAGATGAACATTTTAGACATTGGCTCATACATTCATTGAACTCTAGCTTCTTAGTTTTCATGGAAAACCGAATACTCAATAAATGCCTCCTATATCCTGTTCAACTCCTGGGCTTCGGTGTCTTCTTTGTTAATCAAGCGTCCACTATCATTCAATTTGTTTGCTTGGTCTGTCATGTGATGCAAGACGGAAGTAGATAAATCAAAACGTTGAGCACTGGACTATTCAGTCCATGAATATCCAGATAATAACACAAATTTAAAGAGAAAAACTCCAATATAATTTTATTAGTACTCAAAATCTCATGAATCAAAATCCTTTTTCCTCCATAGATTACAATACTTTAAATAGAAAATGAAAACTAGTAAAACTAAGAATAGAAATATTCAAAACAGGAAACTAAAAACAAAAAAAATTAATCTTAACATAATTAAAGAATAAAAATCTTATAAGAATCGAAAAAGGCTAAAAGTTATGGCCAAATCAAAATTTTCCACAATCTTTCTTTTCCAAATGCTATAGGGTAATCTGGTTTACATCATTCTCCCCATGTTGGAAAGAATTCATCCTAGAATTTGAAGTTTCATGTTCCATCACTTTTTGAACATGGCCATTCTATTCAACCACCATTCCCATATGTTCTTTGCGTAGCTGATTTTCTTTGTGGAAACCCATATCTTTCTATCTTCACCTAATAAAGTCTGTTTTTTTTTTTATTTCTTATTTAACTTCCATCATAAACCATATTTTCATGAAACAGATTGTCAGAATCCGTAGAGATAGCAGTTGAAAATTTGTGGCAAATCCCTATCTATGTGAGGTTCAAAAGAAAAAGAATTCAAATCCACATGTACCTCTTGTTCAATAAATTTAATATTATATTTTAAGGCTTCAACCATAAGGGGTTCTTCGTCAAAAATTAGTTATTCACTCCAATCTATAATTTGATCTGAATAGAAAGTCCTTTTCAAGAATTTTTTTTTTCCCCCTAGGAAGTTCTTACTCTAAAATTTCCTTTTTGAATACTCTTCGCTATCCAAAGACTTATCTTCAACAATAAAAGTAAAAAAATTATTGGGCCAAGGACCTAACAATATCTTTGAGCCATTGGAAATGCTTCTTTCTTTGCATCTTCCATTTGACTTCATTGCATTCAAGAACTTACTCAATAACGACAACTAGTGGACTATTGCCACCACCCTTCCCAGCGCTATGTGGTGCCATAGCTTTGATACCAACAAATGAAAAGCAAAAGTAGACAAAATCGAAAGGTTAAGTGGGTGGACTTTGGACTTTTGTTTGGTACAAGAATACTCAGAAAGTAACACACAGAATTGCAAAGAAAAAACTCTCTAATAAAACTTTATTAATACTTAAAATCTCATGAATCAAAATCTCCTCTTCTCTATGGAATATAACATTTCAAATAGAAAATAAAAACTAGAAACCTAAGAATAAAAATCTTTAAAATAGGAAACTGAATAAAAAAAAATTAATCCTAACATAATTAAAGAATAAAAATCTTGTAAAAAGGGGAAAAGGCTAAAAGTCATAGCCAAATCAAAGCTTGCCATAACATTTCCTTTCCAAATACTATAGGAAGATCCAGTTTGCATTAGCATATAATCCTAGGACATATCCATCTACTGCATATATTCATGGATAGGGTCGGATCGAGGTTGATGATTGACATCAACATTATTGCCAAATATCTGCACCGTATGAGCAGTCATCATGTTGAGAAAAATGGTAAGATGTTGATGGCATGACTTCGTTTTAATTGCCTATCAAATTCTCAATTGGAGCATCTTCAGTTGGGCTTCTAATATCACCCTCAACCATTAAAACATAAGTCGGGTCTAACTCTGAGCATATTACTGTGGTTGCAATTCAGATTATTTAGGACATCAAATATTGTCTTGACACCATCGCCATCCAATAAAAGTTAAGGTCTATGAAGTATTTGGCCCCCACAACCAACAATCGAATATCTACCTATGATTCTAAGGTCCCTCTGAGCCGAATTTATATCGATTACCTCATACAATTTGGCTTACAAGATGATGCAGGTGTATTAATGACTAACCTTAATGACACGTTCGAATTGTCTATCGTACCGTATGTTCTCATCCTCATCTTCATCTGCATCAATGATGTTTTCTCCCTAAAAAAAAAATAATTAAATTCATTATTTAGACATCACAGATTATCAATGAATGATAGATTACATCCTTGAAAAGGAATATCCTTGAATTAGGGTATATATGTATTTTATAAAATCCTAAGTAATGTATTAATTTATTCTGAAATCTATTACTAAATTTTCATAGCAAATTCTCAGTGTAACACCTCTGGATTTGGATACATGTTACGTGGATAAATTTTCAATATAATTATCTATTTTAAAGAGATAAAGATAAAATATTTTTTTAATACAATTAACATAATTATATCGTAGACTTAGGTACAAAACTCATCAAAACAATTTACTCCTACTTAAAAAAAAAAAAAAAAAGGGCACTGCTCCACTTAAGGTTTGAAATGTTATTATATTTTTATAGAAATTATTTGTTTTTTTTTTAAGGAGACACAACCTCCTTAGAAGAGTTGAACCAGTTCTCTAATCTTCAATTATGTGGCATAGAAGAAAATATAGTACCAAGTTATTGCATCTTTAGGTAACTAATTTTGTAGATAATAAAAGTTTGAAAGTAGATTACAGTGATAACAATGTTATGTTTGAGATTGTATTCCTTTTTAGGCATAAAAATATTGTAATGGATTAACATATTGCATAGATGAATGGTTGAATCTTGTACCTTATAGACGTTAAATTACCAAGATATCAAAATCTTATGAAAGAAATCATTTTTAAAAAATAAATTGCTAATGTTAGATTTGCACCATAATTAGATTAAGCTTATTTGACTTTATTGAATTGCTCATTAGACCAATCTGGTCTCTGCTTAAGATCCCATCTCTATATAGAAAAATAAATTTTTTAATTTTTTGACAATGATATTATGTGAACCTAATTTTTAAATGCTTCAGGTTGTGTCAGATTAACTTAATAATTAGTTTTACTGTACTAAGTCTGAACATTGTATGGAGCGAAAGTATTTCATATTACACTATGACTTTTTTTAATTAGAATTATACTATAGGTTAGAAATCAAAATTCACAATCAATAACAAATTTTGAAATCAAACTTCATACTACACAAAAAAAATTTTAATTAGAATTACTCTATTAGGCCAAAAGTTAACAATAACAAATTTAGAAATCAAAAACCTAAATTGAAATCAAAAATTAGAAATTTATAATTCCAAAATTTTCCTAATCAAGAACGTCTAAATTTAGAAACTCGTATTCAAGGAAAGTGGGAGAAATACAACTCATAAATGACTACCAGCAACTCACGGATGAGTAGATGCAACTCACACTTTGATTTAGAAAGCATAATCAAAGCAACCCATAGTTTGTATATGCATTTTGTTATGGAACTTACATACGTACATGTACATATATATATACGACTTACATGATTATTGAAACTATAGTCAATAGTTGAAGCTTTGGAAGGTTGCAATGAGGATGATGGAAGGTTGTTGGTAGGGGCGTTACTCGTAGCCTAACTACAGCTATCTCCACTGTATAGTTGACCGTCGCTGGAAGTTTAAGGAAGGTTGTAATGGCACTGACAAGGGAGGTTATTATGTGTAAGTAAACATAGTGGTTGAAGGCATAAATATAAGTTACGATTTTTACTAAAATGTAAGTCCTACTTTCGACTTCACATGAGTAAATATTTTGCCTTTAGTCATAAGCAGTACTTAACAACTTCATTAAAAAGGGCGTAAGTGCCACTTACAACTTTACCCATGTTTTGGTAGTTTCTTTCCATGTTACTCCATTTTATTAATTTAATTTATTAGTATTACCAGTACAATAAAAATGACAAACATCATATTTATACATTTAATGCCTTTCATTTCTAATATTTTATGAATATTGTATGCTTATTTAAGTCACTTATGTTTTGATTTGCAATCTAAACAGGTTTAGGAAGATGGAAGTTGAAATTAGAGTTAAAATACTATTTTCTAACCAGTTTCAGTTTTTCCACATTATCTAGAGCTTTTGGAGTTCAAATGTGACAAATTAAGTGTCCAAATTGAACTACTCTTCTAGATCTACAACTCTTATGAAGGATACGAAGTCAAATTCAGCTTCCTACTTGGTCAAAAATAGGTGTAAAAATGAGCTTTGAATCTGTCAAAAATTCCAGCACTGAGTCAGCTTCGGTTTTTGATGAATATATCCGGATATACATCTCCAAATTGGGCAAGACCAGATTATTTGGAACCACAACATATAAGGCTACAACTTTTCTGAAGAGGTCAACATCTAGTTGTATCTTAATCATGGTAAAAAATGGTGATAAAGTTACAGCTAGAATTCAGCCTCTGAAATTAACTAGTAGAGGATTTTGTGGAGGTGTTCAAATGGAACTTTTCTTCTCCTTATTCTATAAAAGAACATCTATTAGACCCTTTAGGAAGAGATTTTGAGGGAGAGAGAAACCTTTTGTATCTCTTTCAACCCAATGTACTCCATTTCTTTTACTTAGTGTTTTTTGATCTTTAAAGCCATGCGTGGCTAATTTTCTTATCTTGGTCCAAGACTAATCAAATATTTGAGGAGCATGTTGTAAGCATTATGTTTTAAGTTCATCAATCTTATTCTTGATTTGAGTATCTTGTGTTTTTTCTGTTTTAACAAATTCATTTAAACTAATTACTTATTGCATGTATGATTGTTAGGAGGCCAACTATATGACTATGCATGTCAATTGAATGCTAGATTAGATTGATGATTCGTAATTATTAATCTCTTCATAAGTAGCAATTAGATAAT
>QLOD02000017.1:18015943-18030069 GCA_003260245.2 Sideroxylon spinosum | reverse complement strand
ATGGTTGATCTCATAGCTAGACCACTAAAGATTGTTTTGTAAAAATAGCGTGTCTATTTTTTTTCCTAAGAATAACAAAACTTCTGGTGGGTTTGAGCACATTGAGTTCAAATACTTGTCGGATTAGATATTTTGTGAGGAAAAGTGACATCATCATTGAGCACATTGGTACTGAACTGATGACGGCAGTCCCTTTGACCAAAGGATTTAGACCTATTATTTTGATAAGAATGTTTCTAACATGGGTATTATTAGGCCTTTTGATGCACGTGTTAGTGAGAGTTGTTTTCCTTACATTACGTGATAGTTATTATATGTTGAGACCTTTCATTTTATCTATGGTCATTAAATTTTATAGATGGCGATCAATTGCTTTCTTTTGATGTAATTTATGCATAAATATATATGTTCGTGATATTTTATATGTCATACATGGATGCATATGTATTCATGATACAGATTACATAAAAGTCTCAAGTTTTGGGTACTTGAGTAATTGGAAATATATCTTGCTTTGCACTATAAATTTTTCTCAAGATATATACGCAAGATATATTAGTTTCATTAGAAACTATTTAAATTCTCTTGCTTGGCAAATAAGCATACAGTTAAAGAGAATTTGAGGACCGATAAAGGAGTAGCAAATTTATGAGATCACTTAAGAAGTGCTATTTCCTACCACACTATAACATATGATCTATATTGATGAGAAAATTGGTATTTGTGATCCTAAGTGGTCTCACATTGATTAATAATGTAATAAAAGTCATGGTTCGATATTGGTTCCTTTGTTAGACATGATTGCTTTAGGTGTTGTCTCTTGACTTTACTTGGGTTTTGAAAATGTGGCCATATATAGATTTTATAATTTCAATCCGAGATTTTTTTTTTTTAAAGATTTTCAAAATTGTAACATTAATTAATTTTTGCTCAAGTGGGAGAATGTTAGCATTTTCTTTAAATTGAGCATGCATATTAATTGAATTTTGGTTTTAATAAAGTGAGTTCAACCCAAGTTTAAAATTGAGACATAGAAGATAAGCCAAATAAAGAAGTGATCTATATGGACTGGGTTTTTGTACACCTATTAGATATATTATGTGGTTGGATGATTAATAGTGTGGGCTTAAAGATCCAACTATAGGCCTTTTATGAGAGGGCTTAGTGAAGTCAAGAGTTTACCATATATATATATGGGTAGGTCCTCTCTTTATCCTAGACAAACAAAATACACTCACAAAAAATCTGTCATACAAACCTAGAGCATAAAGTGGAAGATCCAAATCCACCAAAGTTTATCTTGAACGTGAAGATCTTTTCCGTTCGCATTTAGGGATCATGGAACAAACGGAAACGCTTTTACATTATTGAATATATATTTTTGATGTTCCTCAATTTATATACAGATTTATTTCAAATATTACAGATAAGACATGCATTTTGTTTTGTTAATAATAGTATTAGCATTGCAATATGGATGGATGTATGAATTATGTGACGTGCAATACTTGTTCATGTAAGTAGCATAGTAGGGCTTGCAGTATGCTAAATTGGTTATATTATCATTTTTTGGTAATATTAATGTTGATAAAATTATGTTAAATGTTAATAAAATGATGAGTAAGTTGAATAGGAGGATAGTTGAAAATGATATAAACTATTTAATGCCATCAAATGACAATGATGTTAATGATTTTAAAAATCAATAATCGGGAAGAAAAACAAGCTAACTTTTTTTTTTTTTTTTTTGGAATTTAGGAAGAGAGAAAAAACTACTTTTTTTAGTAAATAGTTTTTTAACTTTTTTGTTAATCTAAATTTTTTGCTCTTCATGATTTAAAAAAAAAAATTTAAAATGTAAGTGGATAAATTTGATTATTTCAGACAGAACCAAAAAATTAAGTAGTTAGAACTCAGAAGCTAAGAGCTACCTAACCTTCCAAAACGGAGCCCTAAGATTGATATGATGAGTTTAGCAGATTTATGTGGTTATTAAATAGCTTGACGATATTATGATGAAGATGTAATAATGTGAAGGATATAAAAATGGAATGATGAATGGATGGATATGATGATTTATGAGTCATATTTTAGGGTAAATTATAGCCACCCCTTTTTTTTTCTTCTGTATCTCCTTTTTTTTTTTTTTTTTTCCTTATCTCTCTCTCTCTCATTGACTCTTATCTTTATTTTTCCTTTTCTCTATCTAACTCATATCCTATCATTTCTAGCTCTTCAAGATTTTACTAAGTTTATTTTTATTAAAATATTTTTTTATCTCCCTTTAGCAAATATGTAGAAAATTACTTCCGACGAGTAAATATTTAATTCCTAATTCCAATCTCTCATATCTTTTTTTCCCCCATTCTCTCCTCTAGGCTCTATCTTTATTTTTCTTTTTTCTCTCTCTAGACTCATATCCTATCATCTCTATCTCTTGATGATTTTACTAAGTTTATTTTTATTCAAGTATTTTTTTTATCTTTCTTAGTATATAGCAAATATGTAAAAAATTACCTCTGATGAACAACTCAAATTTCTGAGAAAACTTTAACAGTGATTTTTTTTTTCAATTATGTTTCTTCTCGCATTAGTGATTTTTTTTTTCTTTTTTCCTCGATTATGTGTCTTCTCGTTTCAATGCCTCCGTGGAATAACCGAATTACATCGAGATCCATTTACAACACTTGAGGGAAAACCTTTCTAAGAAAATTTGATAGAGAATGAAAAATAGTTTTGTGAACATGAGAGTTAATTTAGAACTTAAGTAGGTATAAAATAACTGTAATACCCTTAATTTTTTAAATATAACAAATAATATATATTTTAGTGTTGAGGGTGGTTATGTAACTTTAAAATGGAAGAGTTTCACACACACAAAACAAAAAAAACAAAAAAAAAAAAAAAAAAAAAGAACTTTATGGGAAAAAAAAAAGGTTCACTAATTCTTGAGGTTTGCTTATTAATACTAGAAGCCGGTACACACGCGATGCGTGTGACGTTTTTTTAATCTTAATAGCCAAAATACTTATTTTAACTTTGCAAATTATGAATATCTACTTAATTTTTCTATTAATTATTAATCAACTTATTAAAAAATTGTTTGTGAATTTTTATTTTTACTTTTTTTACTTAAATTTACGCCGGCGCATGTGAATTTTTATTAAAATTTTATTTTAAAACAATGTAGGTATCATTAATTAATTTGTTATTTTATTTAAAAAATCTAAAAATTGCAACGCACACATGATGCTTGTGAATTTTTATCGCAATGTTAAACTATGTCTATATAGTCAATTAATTTGTTATTTCATTTAAAAAAAATTCTCAAACAATAAATAATGAGTAATTATTAATTATAGGTATTTAAGTAGATTGTAAGTAATTAAAGGGCATTTAGAGAAAATAAAAGAACATTATAAAAGTATTTGGTAGTTAAAGTGTATTTAAAGGAAATTAAAAAATAAAAGGATCACTTAAGTAACTTATAAAAATTAAAAAAATTACTTCTATACCACTTTCAAATTGTGAGTGGTTATTAGTAGTTAAGGGTTCATTACTAGAAATAAATAATTAAATAAATAAATAAAGCTTCATAAAAAAAAAAGTTTCATAAAAAAAAAAGAAGGGTTTCACCAAATTTTGGTGTTTTCACTATAATAATACTAGATGCTGGTGTATACGTGATGCGTGTGAATTTTTTTTATCTTATTAATCAATAGAAATATTTTAATTTGGTAAATTATGAATATTTACTCAAATTTTTCATTAATTTTTATTTGTATATATATTCCAGATGATGGTGCACACGCGATACACATAAAGTTTTATTAAATTTTTATTTTAAAATATGTGCATATTATTAATTAATTTATTAATTATAAAGAAATTAACAAAAGTAAGAGTAAATAAGCAATTAAGGTTATTTAAGTAAATAACACAAAATTAAGGAGTATTTAAAAAAAATAAAAAAATTACAAAGTAGTAAGTAGTTAAAGGTCATTTAAGGAAGCTAAAATAATAAGTAGGAAAAAATTTTAAATTATGCAGAAGTTATAAAGAAATTACTTTTTAATTCTATTGAAGTGTACGTAGTTATAGGGACTTAAATGATATTATGGGAAAGAAAAAAGGAAAAAAAAAAAAAGTTTACCGAAAAGGGAGTTTTACCATACTTTGGGGTCCGCCCTATAATAGTATAGAGAAATAACAGTAATAGATTTGTCCATGTTTTGCGGGACTTATGTGCAACTTCTGAAGAGCATACAAATAATTTGCCTGGGGGATTGTCAATTCTTCGTGCAACGTTGATGGGCAGATATGATAGGTGAAGGAACACTTACTTTAGTAAGGCATTCTTAAGATATACTGATGTTTGCCAAGATATACTGATGTTTGCCATTTAATGTGAGAGGAACGCAGCCATGATTGTAATGTCAAGATAGAAAAATATTTGCCACTCGACAAATTAAAGGACTAAAATATTTTTACTCCTTTGGCCAATCTCAAAGATTTTTTTAGACTTTTGCCCCAAGTATGCATCAAATAAGATCAATTGTTCAGTAAAAGATGCTTTCCTTACTGCCCCATTTGCAAAGGTCGATGACGACGTATGGCAAAGGCCCCATTCCTGAAGAAACAAAACATTTGACTAAAAGCATTACTCAAAACGACAACACTTTGGCCTCAATCCTTGAAAAATAATCTGGACAGCAGAATTGTCCTTTATCAGTTCAAAACATAATTAGAAGAGACAAATGCGAACCACGCTTTGGGTGTCATTTGCCTAGGTTCGATTATGTGGGTGGTAAAATTTGGGCTAGTGATTCTTGCCAACCATGCTTATCAATGAAGTGAATCGTGATTCACAAGTCGTAGCCAGGCCAGGTCGGAAGCTCGGCAGCAAGGTCAGGTAAGCGCTATCTTGGGTGGTTTTTCTGGATTTGGGGAGTTAATATAGGTTTGTACCCGTGACTTGTGGTCGGGGACCATTGCAATTATATTCACGTTTGTTTTTGGATAAAAAGAGTGGATATATCTGGTCCCCAACCTCAATGTCATAGAGTTGACATAGAAACCTAGTCAGCCTCTCCTTTTCGGTTTCTCTTCATATACAAACAAAACAAGGGCAGGTGGGCCCTACCTTGGGTGGTTTTTTGTCATTAAAAAAAAAAAAAATGCGACTAGTGATCAGCATGGCATGCTATCAACAAGTTGAAAGAGAGATTCATTCTCATTTATTATTCTATTATCAACAGCAGTTCATCCAAAATTGCAGCATGGAACTCTAAAAGAGCCCATGTATTCATTCAAATAATATTAAAGCATACAAATGAAATATAAATTTGAGGACTACAACTCTTTCCTTGCAAAAAAAATATGACTCGATAATGAATGGCGAGAGAGGTCAATCCTGATTCCCACTGTCCACCATCACGAAGAATACTTGCATCTTCCATCTTTAAGAAGCAAGCAGTTTCCACCAAGTGACTTGAAGACATCCTTTAATCTTCCAAGTATCCAAGGTATAGTTTCTTAAGTCTAAATCAATTACACCTTGCATTGCTATGCACTCTTGATAGGGGCATTTATCTGGTATTCCTTACCTCTGAATACCCGGTTTCATAGCTCCAGACGCCTTTACTCGTGGGAATCCTCGGAAGATGAATAGTCATTAGACGAATTGCTTTCAAATGGTGTTGTCTCCCTTGGTGATGATAGTGATGAATCCTTCTGGGAAGATGAACCTGATGCAAACAAGTGAATATTAACAGTAAGAAAATCACTTTTGACGAGTTCAAATCAAATTTTTAGAGCTCAACACAAGATCAGCTTTGTGTGGATATAGGGCACGGTGGAATGAAGACATTAAAAAGGACTACGAGGTTGTATATGTATTTATGAATTTGCTACTATTTATTTAGGAGAGTAGCTCAAATATGATTTTATTCATTTAGATGGTGATTTCATCATAAATTTTGAGTAGTTGCATACAAATGGATTTAAAATCACAACAAGAAAACAATTATTTGAAATCTTTCATAAAGTGGCTCCACCACTTAGGAGGTAGTGGCACTGCTACTTTGTAACAATTAGTAGAAAAATTCCATGTATTACTGTATAAGTTAACCCTCACTATTATATTTTGATATAATAAAATCTCAAATCCATTAATTTGAAATCCGTCTTCATCCAAACAGAGCTTAATAGGATGAAAATCATCTCAATGAAAAATGCTTCAATTAGCCCTTGTTTCATTCCTCCCCTAGCTGAAGGGTTTGAACAGAGTCCAAAATTATGACATTTTAAACTGGGGCAGAAAAAGTTTTTAGGTTTTAGGTCCACGCCAAAAAACTGTTCTCTCAAAAGGGAAAATAAATACAAAAAGGAAATGGGGCGGAAAAAGTTTGAACAGTTATCATTGAAATGGAAACAAGTCTTACAGACCTTTCTGTCCTCTTGAGTGTAACTTTTCCGTGTGCTGTCTAATAAGCTTCTTAGCTTTCATTATAGTTAGTTGCCTTGCAAAGGGAGTGAATTGAACATCACTTTCATTCCAGTCGCCACCGAGCTCATTCTGTTCTTCAGCCCTCATTGTCCGCAACACAAATGCCTTGGCCTTACGGCGCTGAGAATTGAAAAGGCCCCTTATGGATGTGACAAATCCCTCACCTGCTCCATCACTGGACCACGTGGCCCATGTTATTGGGTGTTGACGCGATATTCCAGCTAAATCTCCATCACCATCACTTAAATTAAAATCATTCTCTGGAACACTAGCTACGTTGGGCTCCCCGTGGCTATGTGATTTAGCTTTAAACTTCTTGCCCTGCATACAAATTGATAAATAGGTGAGTATGAAGGAGAAATTTCTTTCAAAGCAATAGGATCCAAGTAATGCAAACATTAGGGAGTTAATCCGTCTCATCCTTTCTGTGTGGGTGAACATAATGCTTGTGGGTTTGCTTGCTTGAAATTATAAAGATATACTGGGAGATTACTAAAAGTAGTTTTTGCTATTGTTATTGCAGTGAAGCTGGGAGAACCTAGGGCTTTTGGAATCTTCACAGTTATGGCAAACTTATTGCTAGAATGCAACAGATATCCTCCTCTTCTATTACCAACTTTTTTTTATTTATTTATTTATTTATTTTTTTTGTTTGGGGGGGGGGGGGGGGGGCCGGTGGGGGGGGGGGCAGGTTGGGGGGTGCATCCTGGAAGTGTAATTGTGCTTGAAGGTAGAGAGAGTACTCGGAACTCAGATGTGCTAACAATAGATAATATATTTATCCCAAAAAGAAAAAAAAAGGGAAACAAAAGACAGAATAATAGGTGCAAAGTACCTGCATTCCGGTGACAGACTTCAGGACTCCCCAGATAACATGTTTCTTAACTCGTGAGAACAGTCGGCTCCAACTTCCAATGAAATCAACACGGTGAAATGTATCCATCAGCAGCCTCAGCTCGTTGACAGACAAGGGTGGTCCTTCATAAGTAACTAGTAGTTCAACCTACTTGTGAGGTAGACAATCATTAAAAAAGTTATCCTTAAAGTAGAAAACAATGAATTGAAATTTCCTACCGAAACTAACCTGGCTTATCTTGATATTGTGAAACTCCTTCATTGCCCGAGGCCTAGATCTTTTTTCATCCTGTATCTTTCCTACCTTTTCTTCTTGAGATGCACGGCTGGATTTAGTAGGCTTCATATCATTCGACTTGCTTTTGGTTTGATCATCTTGCTGTTCAAGACCAGGGGGCCTACTTCTTGATGAAGAAATGCTTGATGAATGAGCCTGTAATATAAGTTCATTAGCTACAGATTCGGCCACATTTTCTTCCCATGTTCTGTCGATTGAAGATGTTCGCCTTAGCTTGGGGTTTGCACGGCCAACCACTTTGGCTTTTAGGTTCTGCAAATTCAGAGCCAGCAAGTGTTATCGATGCATGGCTAAGGTACGGAGCTGAACACCCATCGTCTTGAAGATAATGCCCATAAACTAGCCTATAAAAAGCATTTATTACTAAGAGTTGTCTTATACCCCCAATTTTTATTCCCTGGAAACATTTAAGATCATCAAATCAGTTCAGGAAGAATATTAAAAGTGGAAAAGTCAACAGAAACTCACTTGAGAGGGATCAGCATGAGGAGAAGATTGACTGGTGCCAGAAGCAAAGGCTGCCAAAGACGGTTTTGATTTGGAGGAGACCTCAAATTCTTTTGCTGAGTGACTGCTTGACCCAGAAACTTCAGATATAGATGAGCCTTTCTTTACACGTTTTGAGCCAGCAGTGGTGGAAACTTTCCAAACTTCCTGGATATGACCACGTGACTTGCCAATTGTGTTTGTTCTTACAATTGAAAGCTAGCAGAAAACACACACATACAAAGGGACTAACCTGCCGCCGTTGGGAGTCTTGCTCTTCTTCTGGGAAGAAATACCCCCATATCACATGATACAGCATCTCACTCAAATGTATCTTTAGGGGGTAGATCTCTACCTGCAAGATGGAAGGTACTTTGCTGTTACACAAATCACAATCAGGTCACCAGTGTTAATGCAAGATACCCAACCTAAAAGCCAGAGGAAAAGAAATTCCATAATATCAAGTCCATAGAGTGGACAGAATTTGCTTTGTGGCAGACTGAAACTCCAGTAATGAGATCAACTAACCTGCAACAGTTAAAATTAGTTATAGATTTTCATATACAGCATATTATTTTAGAACCTCGTTCTTTAAACACTTGGGAGATTTTCGTGTCTAAACGTGCCATATTATTTTTTAATTGTTTTAGAACCTGGTTCTTTAGACACTTGGGAGAAGTGTCCATCATTGTAATTTTGGGAAAAAAATTGAAATATTAAATAATAAGTTAAAAACAATATGGATTATATTTTATTATTACATTACCCTTTAAATTTTTTAATTTTAGAAATTTTAAGAGTGAAAACTTCTAATTTATTTGCAGATAATTTTTCTTAAATCGATATAAATGAAAGATAAATGTATTTTTGAAATAAAAGTGAACAAATTGCTATTTTTTGAGGTATAGGTACATATATTTATCTAATGTGTCTTTGCCTTGTTATGTTATAATATTCTTTGAAATTAACGTATTTAAGTGTGTTGTATCCATATTCATACTTCATAGCTATATATAATTTTCATGAGCAAATATATGAGTATTTTATATGCCTGGCAAGTAGGGGGTGAAATTAAGCTGAGCCGAGTTAAGCTAAATTTTAACTTGTTCAAATTTGGCTTTAATAAAAATAAAGTGGGTCAAGTTCGAGCTTTTGTAAGAACTCAAGCTAGGTTCAATAAAGAGAAGAATAAGTTGAAGCTTAGTTTGTGAATAGCGGAGCCACGCAAACTTCCAAAATTAGAAAGGCCTAATAGTCACAATTTAATTAATAAAAATAAAAATCTTTAAAAAAAAAATTTAATACAAATAAAATTAAGAGGCAACCCATTTTGGAATAATTTGTACTTAATTAATATAATTTATTTTTATTATATAGGGCCCATAATAGGAATTTGCATGGCCCATCAACTTAACTTCCATTAGTTGGTAGGCCTTTTTTAGAATAGGCAAAAACTTGAAATTCTATATGTAATTGGGCAATGTGGGAGAAATATAAAATGGGATACCCTCTTTCGTAATGGGTAAAACTTGAAGTTTGATATATCATTGGGCAATGTGGAACTAAAGCAAAATGGGATGCCATTTATAATAGGCAAGACTTGAAATTTTATATATACTTGGGCGATGTGGGACCAATGTAAAATGGGATGGAAAAGTGTCAAAATAACTTGGAGCTAATTCACGAGCTATCGAGTTGAGAAGCTTAAGTATCAAGTTCGGTTTGAAATTTAATCGAGCCAAAATCAAAACTTGAGTTTGTCTTGAATGGAGTTCAAATTGAGCTTGAGTTGAGCCATTATTAAGTCGAGCTAGAAAAGCCTGCGAATAACTTGGCTTGTTTACACCCCTATTGGCAAGAAGAGAAATGCATGTAAAAAGGCAATAGTTTCAAGCCATAAATAGTGCTGCCATGGAATTAGAGAAAAATTATGTTTGTAAGTATCAAGTCAGTCTTCCAGTTATTATTATACTGAAGACGCAACGAGATCTTTGAAGTGTGCATGTAGGGAGAAGGGGGAGAGAGAGAGAGAGAGAGAGACCAAGGCATGCTAAAAGACCCCAAGGGAGTAGATAAGTTTTGGAATGTCTCCCTTATATTTGGAGGTAGAGAAAATAACTTTGTGAATGAAATTTTTAATGAGGAAGATCATTAATATAAGGTGCTAGAATATAGAGTATTTGTGAATTTGAGACACCTAGAACTAGTGCTATCTACCTCTATTTATATTATTAGGACTAAACAAAATGGGAGAATAATTGTTAGAATCTTTGGGATATTCTATAATAGTTTGATTATGAGCTGTGAGGATTTGAGGGATTTGATTTAAGATTTGATTTGATTTGCTATGATTGATTGTATTTCCTAAATTGGTTATAATCTATAAGCATAAGTACAATACGAGGGAGGTGAGGATTTCAACTCTCTCTCAATTCTTCTTTTACAAATATATTGCACTCGAGACTTGCCAAGGGTTTTCATAAACAAATCAGCCAATTAATTTTCAAATCGAACATGACCAGTTTTGATAGTATTATATAGAATCTTCTCCCTAATGAAATGATAATTTACCTCAACGTGTTTAGTCCTTTCATCAAATATTGGATAAGGTGATATGAATTGCAGCTTATTTGTCACATAACAATTTCATTGGTCCAAATGAGTGCACAAGAACAAACAACAAATAGATATTGATAACGAGACTTGAACCTATGATCTCCTAGAGCTAGAGCTTTGATACCATATCAACAATTATCTTGAAAGCTTAAAATATTAGAAAATGGGCTCAATAATGTATAATAATGTATATTAAGCTATTTCAACATGTTCACATGTTCCAGAATCAAGTATCCAAAAGAAGGAAGTACAAAGGACTGGAAGTTAGGGGTGCAACAAGTTCCCTAGTTGATTAAGAACTGCAGTGGGAAAAATTCCCGATCAATTAATGTTAGTTATTAGAATGTGCCATAATTAGTGCCAAATATGGTAATAGGTTCCCCATTTTCAAGCACATAATAGACTACAACACTACCGTATGGTGGTTCACCAATCAAGTCTCAATAGTCTTCATGATTATGTTTGGTATGGTCACGATGTGTGCAAGCTAATGGTCTATTTGTAACGATTACCTTGACCACATGCACGGCTTCCTACCCCATCAAAGATGGTGCAAGAATCACAATGTGTGCAAGCTAATGGTCTATTTGTAACGATTACCTTGACCGCCTGCACGGCTTCCTACCCCATCAAAGATGGTGCAAGAATCACGAGATTGTTATGAATTGGGATTATTGTGATTCTATTGGGAATTAGGGATATTGCGAGTGCAAAAATAATAATGTAACTATTAAAGTTGCCAGTTTATGTAACAATGTAAATTTTTAGATGAGGTAGGGGCTAATAGTTTATGTTGATATTAGTTTGGCCATACATAAGAGAGCATATTATGAATACAAAAATAATAATACAAATAGTAAAGTTGCCCCCTTTTGCAGCAAGTTAAACTTTTAGATGAGATAGTGCCTAACAATCTAACAAGAGTTACCACGAGTAGCATGATTTTGAGAACCATGATGTGGTACCATTCTAAGGCAGATTGACCAAAATATGACTAATGATCTTTAGGTGTGGAATAGAGGAGCCTTGACATCTAAGCAAATGAAGATAGAGACAATCCTTCAAGAATCTAAGCATAGAGAGGCTTGTATTTAGGCTTAAGCCAACTAGGAATTTGAGAACCATCATTTGATCTTTCTGTTTTTCCATCTCACTAACATTTGGGCTTGGTGGTTGAATAAAATTCAACTCCTCTTGGACCTTCTTTTGTGCAACAAATTATTCCGTCACAGTCTTGTCATCTTCTTGTAGTTGGTAGTTTAGGGACAAATGAAACAAACAAGTTAAGCCACTTTTAAAGCGGATTAGCATAATCTCATACTTCCTTAGATGTATCAAGATGCATACATACATCAATGCTACTGGGTTCTATAGAATTCCGGTGTAGGTAAAGAATCTTCGTATTTCAAGTGAATCAATTTCTCAATATTTGTTTTGGGAGGAAGCTCAATTCGATGTTCTTCTTCACTAAGGTCATTGAAGAGGCAAGTGTAATGGCTATAGTCCACTAGAGATAATTATGGTCATTCAATTTACAAATGACTAATTGAGGCTGTTGGGCGGAGAACAATAGTGGATGGAGCAACACTTTTAGAATCCATAGATGGCAAAGGAATTGCACATGGGGGTGGGGTGGTGCTAAATTAGCTTAATATATATTATTGGATTCATTTTCTAACGACTTAAAAGTTTTGGGACATTTGGTGACTTAATAAAGTCGAACCGTGACATCCTTGGGCATCGTTTAGAATGGAGAAGGCACTTTTTAATCGCCGGCCCTCAAATTTTTTGAAAAATCAATTCAGTTGTGGAAATCATTACCTGCAAGTTTTCAATAGGAGAGTTTCCATCCTTTGGAGCTCCCTGCTTTGCGTCTACTCGCAGCATTACTTTTCTGCACACAAAAAAGTAGAAGCTGTTAGTTTGAATGAGGCAAATATGAAGGATGTGCACAAGTTGGCAGTTTGTTAAATACAAAATGACTAATATTAATGCAAGGTATTAGCATAATAAGCAAACCTTGGAATACAATATCCAGGACTCAATTTCCAAGAAAGGCAGATAATGCCAATACTTCTCACCATAAAAATGTACACAAAAGTCTTTTCTTTACTTTGAAAGGTAGAAGAACAATTGTTTTGCATGTTTATTATCACATTATTTTAGTCCTTTGGAGTTCTTCCCAAAAAATAAAAAAATAAAAAATAAAAAAATAAAATAAAAATAGAATTTGTGTAGGGACTAGCATACTTTATATAGCATATTTAAAGAATGCAAAATTGAGCAAGCACACCATCCGATGGCTTTCCACTAACCATAAGAAATTAACGAAAAACAATTTTATGATGTCATTATCTAAAAAAGAGATGGTTAGTCATATTTATACAGTAGTGACAGACATAATCTTCTGCTTTGTTTAGAAAATGAAAGATATTCTTATGTCATGGAGTTGCATCCTGTCATCTTGCAGGTTGTGTCCTCTCTCTCTCCCTCTCTCTCTCTAACAAACAAACACAAAAACACACACACACACACACACAGAGCTGGATCATTAGAATTTTCTCCCCGAATCATTGAAAAATGGCTTTTAGAGTTCAAAAAAACCTTTAAAAAAATTAAAAGAAACAATTACTTTATGTGGTTCACATTTCCTCAAATTGAACGATCAATTTCTGGTAATAATTTTTAAACCCTGTCAATTAATTGATTAAGATTACCCTTCTCTTATTATCTGGTTTGTATTAATTCAATAATTAAGTGGGACGATGCGATACATGAGTATATTAGCCTTTTGATAAGATTTTTTTATTTACAAAGACTTTAAATTTATTTGATAATCCCTGTAGAACGTGGTCAGTGAGAAATGTTTTTGCCCAACAGAGTGGACAGCTTAATTCTTGGAAAACATGAATTGCATGACGTGAAGTGTGAGTAGATTAAACTTTTGATAACAGTTTCATATTAATAACAACTACTACATTTGCCTAACAGAGTGGACAGGTTGTCTTTGTGTGGAAAGATGGATTATCTATGTGAGAACTGATGGGTTCTCTATGGCAAATTAGCTTATATGGCTCATGCTGTTGACAATGCTGCTCCCACAATAGCTTGTAGATACAACGAGCATCCACCACCTGCACCAGTGACTATTTCTGGTGAAGAATATTCCAAGCTTCTCCAGTATAAAGCCGCTCATTAGGCATCTCATTCGACTACTTCCCTTGTTCACCGAGGTTATTCTACTACTTATCTACCTGCCATTTCATACCTTGGATTCTTGATTATGTCATGAATACCTAAACTGTTTTCCAATATCCACTATTTAGTACTAATTCTTCTATGTTATAACCAATGGTTCTAGTA
>QLOD02000017.1:17992081-18004807 GCA_003260245.2 Sideroxylon spinosum | reverse complement strand
TTTATTCTCTTTCGTCCTACATCACTAAAACACCCCTATACAAACAACATATATATTTTCCTAACATAAATTAATATGCCCCTCAAGTTGGAGACTACATTTATGTTTCAAGCTTCATACAAATAGATTTCACTCAAGATCCTCCCAAGAACAGCAACCTAGACTTTGATCTTCACATGACCTGATTACATTACGTAGAGTTTCTTTTTAATAGTGACAATAAACTTTGATGTGCTTAGTCCTATCATGAAAAATTGGATTAGCGGCAATTTAAACAACTTGATTAACACATAATATCTCCATGGGTTGTGAGTGGGGAACTCCTAATGCTTCTAGCAATTGTTGTTTATCACGACCAGTATTTTGACTGGTGAGTCGCCAATTCTGTATGTGTATATATATATCCTTGAGCCAAAGTGTTCCCATTATCTTGATATAAAAAATCTCTAAGAGGTTCTCCCTCCAGGTATCTTAGAATTTGGCTGGCTGCATCCAATGAATGGTATGAGGTGACTCTAGAAAATGAATAATCACATTCATAGCAAAATAAATATCTAGTCTTGTAATTGTCAAGTAGTTTAGCTTTCCAACTTAGCTCATGTACTTACTAGGATTATCTAAAAGCTCCCCCTATCTCCCATAAGCTTTATTTTTGGATCTGTTAAAGAGTATCTACTAGTTTAGAAACTAGCATAGATGTCTCAAACAAGAAGTCTACAAAATACTTCCTCCTAGAGAGAAATATCTGACGTGGTCGAGCTACCTCAATTACCAAGAAATATTTCAATGATAGCAAAATATTTCAATGGAAGTAAATCTAGCGTTGAACTTACTCTAGAAGAGTGACTTGACATTAGTAATAACTTGTGTATCATCACCTATGATAACAATGTCATCTACATGCACTAATAGCCATATGTTCCCTGGAGTAAAGCAACACTAGAACGTTGAATTGTTAACACCACAATGAGTGAAACCAAACACAGTAATTATAGCATTGAATCAACCAAACTATTTCCGAGGAGTCTGTTTTAGGCCATATAACATCTTTTCTTTTTCCTTTTTTTTTTTTTTTTGTTTTTTAATGCTACAAACTAATTGAAATTTCCCATGAGCAACAAAACCAAGAAGTTACCAAACTATATTTAAAGATACCTTTTCAAGCCATTTAAAATTCTTTTCCAGTTAGAAACTAACCTACACTCTCCCTAAAGAACAAACTTAAGAGGTTTCTTCATATAGTTTTCCTTAACCAGATGACTATTATTAGAACTTGTCCCACATCGGCTCATGAGAAAAGTTATTTTTCCTATATAAAAGATGGATTTCCCTTACTTTAACACCTAGGTTTTAAGGTTGAGTCATCTCCTCTTATTTGTTGTTGGGCTTTTTACATAGGTATTAGAATTCTGTTCTAGGAAGTCCTGGATTCTGATTTTGTTATTCCCTATTTACTGTTGTGCACTTTGTTTGTTTGTATTGATGGATTTGATTCGCTTGTCTCTACTTCACGTGCGAATTGGGGTTGCACGTGAGGAGGAGTGTTGAAATATCTTGATATACATTGTTGGATCCATTTTCTAATATCTTAAATTTTTGAGACAATTGGTAACTTTATATGGTATCAGAGCGGGTTTTCAACTAGGTTTCACCAAAGTCTAAACTGTGCCTATGTTCATACGGGTGAGTGTGAGGAGGACGGTCAGAAGTTATCCCACATCGGCCTATGAGAAAAGTTATTTCCCTCATGTAAGAGATGCACTTCCCTCATCATAATAGCTAGGTTTTAAAGTTGAGGGCCTCCTCTTCAGTGTTATCGAACTTCTTTACAACTAGAAAGAAATGCATTCTTGATTTCAAGTTGATGAAAAGGCCAATAATAAATTTTAGCTAAAGAAAATAGATGAATAGAAGTAATTTTGGCAATAGGTGAGGAAGTCTTACAAATTCAAACCACAAACATGTGTGTACTACTTGGGAACTAAATAGGCTTTCAACCTATCAATTGAATCATCAAGGAGAATCTTGACTGTATAGACCGAGCGATAACCAACGACAAACTTTTTGAGTGGTAGAGATACAAATTCCAAGTATCATTAGCCCAAATAACGACATTTCATCTTACATGGCATATCGTCACTTAAGTTGAGAGTTTTAGACACAGAGTTAGATACACAAACAATAGACAAAGAGGGAATGAAAGGAAAATAAAATAAAGATAGCATTGTATTGGGCAGGAGCCGACAAATACGATGTAAAATGCAAGTGTGCATACGTTCTTGGAGGGAAATGAAAGGGTCCAACTCATTCACAGGGAAATGAAATTGACTAATCAAACTCATGGCAAATGAAATGTTTGACCTTGTTATTGTCATGTAGTTCAACTTTCTAACCAATCTCCTATGCTAGCTAGGATCCTCTAATAAGTTACATTTATCTGTAAGGAGCTTTATATTAGAATCCAATGCAATGTGCGTAGGTTTTGAACCTAGCAAGCCTATCTTAGTAACACTAGAATATACTTCCGTTGAGAGACAGTAATACACTTACATTATATGGCTACCTTAATACCGAAGAATTACATTATTAGCTACAAACCATTGGGGTAAGCTTATAGGCTTGTGGAGCTAGTTTAACAACTCTATTATCAAGCTGGTGAATAAAAGCCAAACATATGAATATGCATGGTAAGACATGAAAAATGGGTTGTTTAGGCAACAAGATGGAATGGGGTGAATAACTATGCAAAGTAGACGAAGGCATTCCATTTATCAAATGGCATGCAGTAAAAACACCCCCCTCCCAAATAGGCTCATACAACATTCATTTGAAATAGTAACTAACGTGCTATCGTACTAAGATGCAAGTTTTTTCTCTTAACAAACCGATTTTGTTTGGAGTGTGAAAGGAAGAAGATTGATGAAGCATACCACGAGAGGACATAAATTCAGTGAAAGTTTTTGAAAAATACTCTCCAACACTGCTGCATCGAAAAGCTTTAATAGGATGAGTTATACCAATTCCACCTCCTGGATTATTGGAACTATTAGTTATAATTAGAAAGGTGATGGTAGAAGAATATTGAACGTGAGAAAATAGTTTGGATGCCTCAGACCTATAGTTTGATGTGCCATAACTAAAATCCAAGGTAGAGAAGAATGGTTAGATAGGCAATCAATAGAGTTATCTTGATGTGCAAAAGAAGAATTAGGGAGTAATGCCTAATAAGCTACTTGTATTGTAGAAATTTAGAATACTCCTGGCTAGAAATAGTCACTGTTATAGATGAATCAACAATGGTACTCGATTTCGTGGCCATAGAACAAATAGGAGAACTAGAATATGATAGCATCTTATGGAATAGGGTATTCATATTCAAATTTTGGAGTGACCTGCTGAAGACACATCGTTTGGCTTGGATTTAGAGACCATTGATTGTTTAGAATAAGGTGAGGATGGTAAGTTGTTTGATTTGGAGAATATCGATTGTCAATACTGTTGTAACAGGGTGAAACCACTGAAGCTGGTGACATTGGAACTAGGAGAGGTCACTGAAGTTATTGGATGTCGATGATGTTGGCATCGTCGAAACCATGAGTGTGACAGATCGGTCAATGAAAGACTGCGCGAGCTACCACCAAAGTACAATCAAGCACTCCTGTCTTATCACTTTGGTGGATGAAGTATCATATATGTATAATTCAAAGTTAGAGATAGTGTGTATTGACGTACATTCATGTATCGCTATTATTCATCTTTGTACTTATGTATCAAGTCTAGGGATGATGCATCTAGTCTAGGGGTAATGTATCTACTCTGTACACTATTTATTCCAAGTCTAAATGACAATTATTGACAACCCAATTGAGTGTCAAGGCATTCAATTCAATCTTTGTTCGTGTCATGGTTTTAGAGTAGAAATCCTATTCTCTGTATCAAGAGGGTTAAAGTATGCCAAAGGGAAGACAGGTGGTTGGAGCTTTCATGCATTGGTAGGTTCTTTGTGAATCGATCTCACGCACTGGCATAAGAAACATATGTGGAGGCATTTTGGGTATTCTTTAGTGATGACAACTTGATGAAGGTACCTACATAAGGGAAGCGACCTTGCAGTGATAATGATCGGCAAGAATAATTATCAATCTAATATTGCGTTAAGAAATTCCTTCAGTTTGGAAGTTGTCCTTGAACTATGAATGTTTTATATCATTTTTGGTTTATTTGTATTTTATCTTATTTCCTAAGGGTAATTGTAACAGGTGCAAAGGTTTCCTCATAATCAATGTCATATTCTAGAGAAAAACCCTTTGCCACCAAGTGAGCATTATACCGCTTCAAAGACCCATCAGAACGAGTTTGCACTTTGTATATCCATTTGCACCCAATGAGATTCTTACCATCCGGTAGAGGAGACAACTCCCACATTTGAGATTTAGCAAGAGCAATGAGTTTATCATTCATAGCATTTACCCAGTTAGGATCATGACAAGCTTCTTTGTATGATTTTTTACATAGTGAGGATGAATACGTGACAAAAAGGAACGATAAGAGGGTAATAAGCAAGTATTTGAGAAGCTAAATCTTATTGGAAGATGGCTGTCACAAGTAGGATATCGGCATTCACACAGATCAGAGTCCTCAAAGGCAGATTGAAAGGCAACAGAACTTGGAGAAAAAGGTAGAGGAGCTGCATGACAACAAGAGTAGGCCAATGGGTAAGGAGGGAGGAGTAGAGCTCGGGGGCACAGAAGATACAGTTGGAATATCAAATATCTCAAGTGCAGAGACGTACTCCTCAGTGGATACATCCGAAGGAAAGGGCTCAATGTGAATCAAATCCTCTGGCAACCGGAGCAGTTTTGGAAGGAAGAAAAAAATATGGGAGACGCTCAAGAAAGATGACATGCCGAGACACATACAATTTATTGGTTGCAGAATCATAACCTCGATAGCCTTTTTGATTGATACTATACCCCAAAAACACACACAAGGCACATCGAGCACTAAGCTTGGTACGATTTCACTTAAGGAGAAGAACAAAGCAAGTAGAACCAAACACACGAAGGAGAGAGTAGTTGGGAATCATAGAGACGTTCATAGGGAGACATATTAGAGAGAAAAGGAGTAGGCATTCGGTTCAGAAGATAAGTTGCAGTGAAAACGACATCTCCTCAGAACACAGACGGAACATAGGAAGATAGAAGAATAGACCTAGTAGTATCAAGAAGATGACGATGTTTGCTTTCTGCACGACTATTTTGTGTAGGAATGTCAGAATAAGATGATTGGTGAATAGTGCCATGGGTAGCTAAGAAATCTATGACTTCAGAAAGAAAATATTCGCTACCCAAATCGGACTGAAGAATTTTAACACAGGTAGAAAATTGAGTTTGAATCATATTATGAAAAGTGTAATATATTTTGAAAAAATCAGATTTACGCGTCAAATAAAAATGATTATAATCATTAACAAATAAGACATAATAATATATGGAACCACTTTTAGTTGCAATAGGGGAAGGACCCCCATAAATCTGTATGAACAATATGAAAAGGAGAAGTAGAAAAAGAGGTATTTTTATTAAAAGGAAAGGCAGACATTTTTGCAAACTTAGAACCACTACACTCAGAAATATCACTAATAGAAACTTTTCCAAACTGACTAGATTGAACCAAAAGTTTTAAATGATACTAGACAAATGATCTAATCTAGAATGCCAAAGATAAATAGGAAACGATTTCTAATCTAAACAAAAAGACGACATCGCAGAAGTAGACACCAAAGGGATATGCAGGCTCTCCAAAACATAAAGATCACCAACTCTATGCCCGGTCCCAATCTACTTCTTGGACATCCGATCATGTAAAATACAACTAGAAGAGGAAAAGAGAACATCCATACCAGAGTCAGATAATTGACTTATTGAAAGCAGGCTTAAAGATAGCTGAGGAAAGTAAAGTACATATGGGAGAGACAGTAAACAGGATGGGACGGGAAGAATAGAACCAATAAAAATGTCGGAGATCCATTAGTAGTGGCAACACTAATGGGACAAGAAGGAAAAATACAATTACTATGAAGAGACAAATTAAGAGTCATATGATGAGAAGAACTGGAATAAAAATCCATGTGGTTGATGAAATACCTGTGGTGGAATGAAAACCATGCAAACCTGAATGAATAGTGGTCATAGCAGTAGCTTGTTTGGGATCTTCTTGAATGGCTACCATGAATGTTTGATACTGCTGAAACTGCTCAAACAACTAAGAAGTTGAACTATCACCAAGGGTAGGAATAGTAATAACTGCAGTAGGACAAAACGACTGTTGTAGTGGTTGAGAGGAAAAAGAGCCAGTCGAAGAATTATGGCCCTTCGACCTCAGAAGTTTAGGGCTTGCATATTTTCAGTGTCCTTTCTAATGACAAAAACTACACCCATCTATGGCAACCCAGGGTTTAGGCTTACCTGTGACCTGAATCAAATGCGATGCTGGAGTGGGTAAGAGAGGTGCTGAAGATAAACTAGTCGGAGTAGATGGAGTAGCAAAAATTGATTGAGATGGCCATGCAATAGTTGCCACTTTGAATCTAGTTTTCATAGTAATAAGTTCCCTCACTACACCATCTACAGAGGGAAGGGGAGACCGATGAAGAATAGCTCCACGAAGTGGTTCAAACTACTCCCGCAAAGCCATCAAAAATTGCATAAGACGTTTTTCATGGTAGTGAACATAATTGTCACGAGATTGCAACTCAGAACATTCCATAAGTGCAAGCTGATCCCAATATGCAGTCATCCCATTATAAAAGGCCTAAATAGATTTGTCTCGTTGAGTGGCACTACGCATAGACATTTCAAGTTCATATTGCTTGGCAAAATTAGACTCAAGATACATACTCTGCAAATACTCCCATACTCATTTGGCCATTTCATATTTAGAGAAATTCATACCGATGTTTGGTTGTACAGAATTATGGAACCAAGTGAGAATTTGAGCGTTTCCCTATAGCCATTTTTCAAGAGAAACCTCATAGCCTTCGGCTTTATGATCAAAAGGTCGTGGTGTTGAACCATCCACATATCCCTACATACCCCTTTGCCAAGAGGAAAATTTTTCATAACTCTCGACCAATATGAGTAATTATTACCATCCAACTGAATACTAATTCCTTGCATTTTATCCTCTGACATGTTGAACTGAGAGACTTGGAGAGAAGTCACAGATTCAGCTTTCAGAGGAAAAGCTTAACAGACTATTGTAGACATGTACGCTAAGGTCAAACAGGAATTCCTCGAAGTCAAACAAGAGTCGGCGGAGTTAGGCGACTTCGTCGGAAGAGTTGCCGGAGTCAAGCGGCATTGTCAGAAGCAAAGCGATTGGAAGAAGTTCAGGCAATTGTATCGGAAGGAGATCAGAGCATTATGACATTGTGATTGCTGCGATTAAGGATTTTGATGCTTTCCGATTGCCACGATTGAGGGTTCTGATGCTATAGATGGTGTTGCCAACCGTGATGAAGTATTCTGATGCGATGCTGATAGGTCTAATGCTGAATGGTTGACGGTGAACTACGTCAATGCGATGACACTGTGCCAATTGCCGATTCTAATGATGGCGGTGACCTATTCCGACGATGACAGTGAAACAAAAAACTTACTATTGCTCTAAAACCATGATAACGCAAAAGAGACAAAAGAATGAAGAAGTAGATGTATTGATTTTTCTAATAATCTAAATTATTAAATTTACAAGGATTACTTACAACTAAATATATAGACAAACCTTAATTGACCCTAAGACATAGGAGGTCAAAATTACCTTAGGAGATAAGATAAAATATAAATAAACCAAAAATGACATAAAACATTCACATGAACAATAACTCTTGTTGTGATTAGGGAGATGTTTTAGTAATGGGACAAAACAAGTTGAGGTTGCACATTCATATTTAAAATATGCAAACAAAGGTTTCCAAAGGGACCAGAAGTTGCAACTTCACATAAAGGGTGACAACCTTCCACGGAAGCTCAAGCAAAGAACCAACAAAGAGGTCAAGAAGAAGGTCGACATATACCCGGAGAAGAACTGCATTCACCAAGACCTGTCGAGGGCCCCTGGAGGTCTCATCAAAATCAAGCACTTCAGTCGAAAGCATATCTTCATTGCCCAAGATGTCAATTTCCAACATGGTCATCTTCCTCAAAAAGCAGGTTCAATCGGATGACAAAAAATTGCTTCAATTGCTCTTCTCTTATGAATTTCATGGTGATGATGTGCTCGTGATTTTCGATTTGTGTGGTGGAACTTTCATGGTTTCAATCTCTTCGAGAAAATCTTCATATAAAATACCTTTCAAACCTTATCTTTCTTACTTCGCTCTTTATGGTTGTCGAAATTTGATAGAAATTGATTGCAAAAAGATGCTAAAGGGGGGCGGTGCAATTTTTCTGGTGGTGTTCATCGGCGACTACTTGCCAAAAACTAAATTGTCTTCATCGCTTGAGAATATACTTTTTCTGCAGAGAAGCCAACTCCAATTGCAAAACCCACAAGCCTTCAACTATGTCTTCCCGCACTACAATTAAATAACACCACCAGAATTCTCCGATTACAACAAGAGATTACAAAAATTGCAGATTCCACGAGGGGGGAGGATGAATTCAAATGCAATTTCCAATGCGGAATTGAATTTGTTTACAAGAATTGAATAGTTTTGGTGTTGTATGATAGATTTTTAATCTGAGCAAGTTGAAAAAAAGTTAGTTCTTGCATTGTAACACCCTAATAGTTGTATTTTGAGCTTGAGGTGAAAGTCAATTTTTAAGAGTGTGAGAGTTTTTATAGACTCAAACTAGTTAGTCAGGATCCAATTATCAAATTAGTTAATTAGTTTAATAGTTGTTATAAAGTCCATAAATAGAGAGCATTGTAAGAAAAAATGTTATCAAAAGGATTATAATTTTGAGAATTAATCTCATTGGAAGAGAAGGATTGCTCTCGAATCAAACCTATTTGTCTTCATTTCCTATTTATTTTCTTCATCACCAAACACCAAGAATTAGATTCGCTTCAGATGCTTTGATGAAGCAAAGGCTAGAGATAGGAAGCCACAAGGAGGCGCTTTAGTATTTTTTTGCTGCAACTTGATGCAGGCACTCACCTAATCTTGCCTGAGAGAAGCAAGCCTATATTGGCGATCATGGTTGGCTACAACAATTATCAATCCAACAATGGGCATTGAATTTCCCCTTGGTTTGGGCCTCACTTGCGGACAATGGTTCCTATTGCGATTGGGGAGATATTTTGACAACGGAACATAACTACTTGAGGTTGCCTGATACAAGATAGTAGCCTCCAGTGATGCTTTGATGGAACAATGGTTGGATTAGTGATTATGTGACTGGAACAGTGGCTGAGATTTTTTTTACTACTCCCCTTTTTCTTATCCTAGGGTTAGGGTTTTGAGTATGGTTTGACTATGGCACATGGAGGGTGACAAATCTCAGCTGAAACCACTTAGAGACTCTAGAGTTTGCTTAATGATTACTGACCCAATAGGGTTGAGCTTGCGTTTATAGTCAAAAGGATAAAACCAGACTACAATACCCTTATGCTAGCTTCATATTTACAGTAACAAACATTAACACTTCTTGCAGTAAATCTTGTATATATTCCTTAGAAGAGTACATCTATATATATACACACAGTATCGAAAACCCTTCCAAATCTATAGCTAACAGTTACCTAAAGCCAAGGAAACAGATTCCTAAAAATCAGGGATCTAATATCTATAATTAAGGAATTAAATCTATATCTAATATCTAAAAAAGGAACCAAATCTGTACAATCCTAATTTGATCTAATCATTAAAAACAGAATACTTATCTACACTCCTCCTCAAGCTGAGAGTAGATATTTATCATTCCCAGCTTGTTTACTAAATCTTCAAAGCTTTGTTTATGTAATCCCTTTGTTAGAATGTCGGCTGTCTGTTCTTTAGTTGGAATATACTTCAAGCAAATACTTTCATTGTCTATCTTTTCCTTGATAAAATGCCGATCAACTTCAACATGTTTCGTACGATCATGGTGAACTGGATTTTGTGCAATACTCACTGCAGCCTTATTGTCACAGTACACTCTCATAAGAGTACAATTAGGCAATTTTAACTCTTTCAACAGCCTTTCCAGCCAAATCCCTTCACATATACCATGAGCCAAGGCTCAAAATTCAGCTTCTGCACTGCTTCTTGCAACCACAGGTTGTTTTTTACTTCTCCAAGTTACTAAGTTTCCCCAAACATATGTAGAATAACCTGAGGTAGATCTTCTATCAACTAAAGAACCTGCCCAATCTGCATCAGTATAGATTTCTACCAATCTGTGGGCTCCTTTTCTGAAAAACAGCCCCTTTCCTCGGTGTATTCTTCAAGCACTTTAAGATCCTAAAACAAATTCAAGGTGTTTCTTCTTTGGTGAGTGCATGAACTGACTTACCATGCTTACAGCAAAGGTAATATCAGGTCTGGTATGTGACAAATGGATCAGTTTTCCCACCAATCTTTAATACTTTTCTCTGCTGACTTCTTCTCCTCCTTCAAGTTCCAGCTTAACATTAGGATCCATGGGTGTTTCCACTGGTTTACAACCTAGCATACCGACTTCTTGAAGGAGATCAAGAACATATTTTCTCTGTGTAATAGTGATCCCTGCACTGCTACGAGCCACTTCCATCCCAAGAAAATACCTTAAAACTCCCAGGTCTTTTTATTCAAATTCCTCTGCTAGATACTTCTTCAATGATATTAATTCCACAAAATCATCTCCTGTTACAATGATATCATCTACATATACAATGAGAATAGTAATTTTACCATCCTGAGAGTGTTTGTAGAATAGTGTGTGATCAGTTTGGGATTGAATAAAACCTCTCCTTTTAACAGCCCAGGAATTTTCAAACCACTCCCTAGGTGATTGTTTCAGCCCATAGAGAGACTTCTTCAGTTTACAAACCATATTGTTTTCTCCTTTGAATCCAGGAGGTGCATCCATGTAAACTTCTTCATGTAGGTCACCATTTAGGAATGCATTCTTCACATCCAACTGCTGTAAAGGCCAATCAAGGCTAGCTGCTAAAGAGAGTAAAACTCTTATAGTATTCAGCTTTGCTACCGGGGCAAAGGTCTCTTGATAATCTATCCCATATGTTTGAGTGAAGCCTTTAGCCACAAGTCTACCTTTGTATCTGCTAATGCTTCCATCAGTATTGAATTTTATAGTGAAGACCCATTTACAACCCACTGTTTTTTTTCCCATTTGGCAGCTCAACCATTTCCCAAGTATCATTTTTCTTGAGTGCCTCCATTTCCTCCTGTACTGCTGCCTTCCAGTTTGGATCAGCTAGAGCTTCTTCTATGTTTCTTGGAATTGCTGTTTCTGACAGTGCAGTGGTGAATGCATGAAAGTTAGGAGACAACTTTGTATAAGATACATACTTTGATATGGGGTGCTGTGTACATGACCTTGTCCCTTTTCTGACAGCAATAGAAAGGTCTAGTTCCTGATCTGTGGTCTCTGTATTATGCTGATTATAATCAGATGCAAGGGCATTGTCTTGGGAACTGGAACTCGACTCAAATTGGGCTTGCTGGGGTGTGGCCTGCTGTCTTTGGTTTCTTCTTGAATAAACAAGTAATTGACCCTTTGACTGAGAGCCAAACCTGTTATTCTCTCCCCCGACCGAGAGTCATCTCCTCTTTTTTCCACATGTGACTGACTTTCAGGTTCTATGTTAGGCATTAAAGACCAAGGCATAGACAAGGGTAATGATGTAGAATAGCGAGAGAAGAAGGTTTCCTTTTCAGGTACATCCCAAGACTTACCTTCCCATGACATATCTTCACTTACGGTCTCCCCCTGAATATAAGTAGTGGGAAAGAAAGGCTGAGATTCAACAAAGGAGACATCCATAGACACAAAGACTCGACGAAGAGAGGGAGAATGACACTTGTATCCACGCTGAGTAGGAGAATAGCCAATGAAGATACATTTGAGAGATTTAGGTTCAAGTTTGGAAAGATTTGGAGAATGGTTATGAACAGATACAGTGCACCCAAAAGTTTTTAAAGGTAGATTTGACATGGATCGAAAGGTTGGATATTGATGTAAAAGGACTGACATAGGAGAAGAGAAATTGAGAACTCTAGAAAGCATTCTATTGATTAAATAAAAAGCTGTCAAGATAGCTTCTCCCTCAAGTACTTAGGAATGTGCATAGTGAACATTAGGGCTCTAGCAACCTGAAGAAGGTGTCGATTCTTTCTCTTAGCTACACCATTTTGTTGTGGTGTATTTGTGCAGGAACTTTGGTGAATGATTCCATTGGTTTCAAGGTAATCACTAGGAAGAGAATTAAAGTATTCTCGACCGTTATCAATTCTTAATGCTTGAATAGGAACATGAAATTGAGTCTGAACCATTGAATGGAATGTCTTAAAAATTTTCCCAGCTTCAGATTTTTCCTTAAGAAGGTACACCCAACAAACCCAGGTGTGGTCATCAATGAAAGTGATAAACCAGCGAGTGCCAGAGATAGTTTTAATTCGAGAGGGCCCCCAAATGTCACTATGAATTAGAGAGAATGGTTGTGATTCTTTGTATGGTCTAATAGGAAACTGTGCTCGACTGTGTTTAGCAAGGAGATAAAATTCACAACTAAAGGAAT
>QLOD02000017.1:17941239-17975720 GCA_003260245.2 Sideroxylon spinosum | reverse complement strand
GATGCAGACTGGACTAGAAGTACAACAGATAGGAGAGCAACATCTAGATACTGTTCTTTTGTTGGAGGAAATCTTGTTACTTGGCGAAGTAAAAAACAAAATGTGGTTGCTAGAAGCTGTGCAGAGGCCAAATTTAGAGCAGTGGCTTATGGCATTTGTGAAATTATGTGGATTAAAAGTTTGTTAGAAGAGTTAAAAGTTTCAAATTCACTACCTACGAGGTTATACTGTGATAACAAGGCAGCAATTTCAATCGCCCACAATCTAGTTCTTCATGACAGAACAAAGCATATAGAAATGGATAAACACTTTATCAAAGAAAAGCTTGACAGTTGGATAATTTGTATGCCATACATCCCAATTACCGAACAAATTGCTGATGTATTTACTAAGGAGTTGCACAAGAAGCAATTTGACATTTTTATGGGCAAGCTGACTATGGAAGATATCTTCAAGCCAGCTTGAGGGGGAGTGTTAGAAAATAAGAAAGTCCTTCAACAATAATTGCTAGTTGATATTATTAATGTATTCATCTAGGAAGATGCATATTCATGTATTTGTAGTTAATATAGGATGATGTATCTCGCCTATAGGAAATATGAACCGTCTATTTTGTATATGTATAAATCACAGACAATCAGTTGTGGAAATATAACAATTGAGAAAAAGAATTCCTAAATTCTCACTGTTCACTGCTTTTAGTTTTATCAGGCACCAGTATAGGCTTTGCTAGTTTGAGTCTAAAATGAAATTAGTATAGAGTTATCAATCCTTCTAGTTTGTTTATTCTTTCTTCTCTCGATTGGGAACAAATAAAGAATTTTATATTCTTATATTGAATTGCATAAAACTTTGATTCATAATTTTGCAAATCAAAAACTACACATGTGAAACTTTTTTCGACCCAAAATATTTCACTTTAGACCCCCAAATAATTTGATACAGCTCTGGCAACAAAATCAGGAGGTTGCTCTATGTAGACTTTTTCCTCTAAATCACCATGGAGGAAAACATTTTTGACGTCTAGTTGTTGAAAAGGCCAATGATGGATAGTTGCTAAGGAGATGAGAAGACGCACATATGCAATCTAAGCAACTGGTGAAAAAAATTTCTGAGAAATCGAGGCCATACACTTGTGTATATCATTTGCAACCAAGCAAGCGATTAGCCCTATCAGGAGAGCCATCAAGATGAACCTTAATTGTATAGTCTCAAGACAGCTAACCACAGACTTGTCGGGAGGAAGGCAAACCAAGTAGCAAGTATCATTACCCTGAAATGCAGACATCTCATTGTCCATCAGAACGCCATCTAGAGTGAGATAGAAGTGTAAATAGAAGATAACAAGGAAACAAGAGCATGATAAGAGGGAGTTAAGGCATGATATGACACAAAATTGGAAGTCGCCATCCCTTCTATCCCTTCTATCTCAACCACTTCTAATCCTACTCCAACCCATAGTCATCAAACCTAAACCAAATCTAAAAAGCTTCCACATCCATCAACTCATGTTCAACGTCCAAAACCAGTAGTTGATGGTGAGCTTATTGTATATTCTCGGAAGAAGAAGACTTAAGAGGATTGAGAGCAACAAACACCTCCAAAACGAAGTCAATAATCTGACCCGAATACAAGAACAAATGAAACATCACCAGGTAACACTAGCTTTGAATTCATCACTAATGAGTCTATTGTCAATGACCTTGATTGTCCCATTGCTTTAAGGAAAAGTGTAAGGTCATGTACTAGTCATTCAATCTACATCTTTGTCTCTTATAAAGGGTTGTCACCTAGCCATCAAACATTTGTGGCAAACTTGAACAAAGTACAAGCTCCTAACTCCATTTAGGAAACTATGTCAATTCCAGAATGGAAGATTGCATTATGGGAAGAAACGTAGGCACTAAAGAAAAATGGAGTTTGATAGATTTTGGAGCTACCATGTGGGAAATAGCTAGTAGGATGCAAATGGATATTCACTGTCAAATACAAGGTTGATGAAAGCGTGGACAGGTTTAAAGCATGATTGGTTGCAAAAGGGTTCACTCAATCCTATGGCATTGACTAACAAGAGATGTTTGCTCTGGTAGCCAAACTAAACACTATTTGAGTACTACTATCATTGGCTGCCAATCTTGATTGACCTCTTCACCAACTTCTGGTTAAGAATGCCTTTCTCAATGGAGACCTTGCAAAATAAGTCTACATTGATATTCCTTCTGGCTTTGAAACAAAGGTAACCATGAATAAGGTATGCAAGCTCAAGAAATCCCTCTAAGATATTCAGAAAATCCGATTTCCTCTAATCGGATATCAGCAGCGGCATGGTCTGAAGCAATCCTTGAGAGCTTTGGTTTGACACGTTCAACAAAACAGTAAAGAAGCATGGGTTCCCAGCGTTAAGCAGAACATACTTTGTTTATCAAACATTCAGCCAAAGGAAAATTAGCGATTCTTATTGTCTATGAAGACGATATCATCTTAACAGGTGATTATGAAGACAAATTGATCAAGCCTAAAATCTTACACGCCAAAGAATTCAAAACCAAGAAGCTTGGGAGCCTAAAATACTTTCGTAGAATGGAAGTAGCCTTGACAAGAAAGAAAATTTAGTGTCACAAATTAGGTATGTCTTATATCTTCTAAAAGAGATAGGAATGCTTGGGTGTAAACCAGCTGAAACACCCACAGACTCAAGTACTAAGCTTGCAGTAAATAAAGAGTGTTCTAGTAGACAAAGCAGCTATTAAAGACTTCTTGAAAAGCTAATTTATCTCTCGCACACTAGACTAGATATTAGGTTCTTAGTTAGTGTAGTAAGTCAATTCATGAATAATCCAACCGAAGAACATATGGAAGCTATCAACTAGATACCGAGGTACCTCACAATGACACTTGGTAAAAGCTTATACTTCAAGAAAACTATAAGGAAAGATACTAGTCTGATGTTGACAGGGTCAGATTAATAACTGGCCGAAGGTTAACATCTTGTTATTATACGTACGTGTGGGGAAACCTAGTAACATGGTGAAGTAAGAAGCAACCAGCAGTTTCCCAAAAGCTGTACAGAAGCGGTTAGAACTATGGCACTCAGAATTTGTGAGGGAATATTGCTGAAAAGACCAATGAAGGAACTTGGAATCATCACTTCTGAACCAGTGAAAACATTTATTAACAATCAATTTGCTATTAATATTGCAAAGAACTTGGTGGATCGTGACAAGAGAACACTTGTGGAGATAGACAGCTACTTCATAAAGGAGAAGATAGAAAATGAGATGGCTAGTCTGCTACATACACGGACAAACCAACAAACAATAGATATCCTTACTAAAGCTCTACCAGCGAAGAACTTTGAAGACCTAAGTACCAAGCTTGGCTAGATTATCATCCACGCCTAGCTTGAGTGGGAGTATGGAAATACCCGAATCCCTAATTTTCAAGAATACAACTGTAACAATTAGGATCATTGATTAGTTTGTTTCTTATTTTGTAGTTTCCTAATTTTGTGATGATTGATTCTTGTTACCTAAACTAGTGAAAGGAGCTTCTCTTCCTTTCATTATTTATAGTCTATATGTTTGATCATTTAGGAATAGGAGAGAATTATTTTTCTTCTCAAAAATCTACAAACACTAACAAGACTTGAACCTAAGACCCCTTGGAGCCAGAGCTTTAATACTATGTTATGGCACCAACTATCAAGAAAGTTTACACAGCAACTAAATGGGCTTAACAGTGTATATCAAGCTAATTCAGCAATATATTCTCTGGCTTGAGGGAAAATGTTCAAGTATATTAGTGTAAATATGTACTACGAGGGCATTTTAGTTTGTACAATTTTATCTTAAGAACAAGAATACAATCCATAGACAACCCTACTAGGTGTCGAGTGATTCTATGATTCATCTCTTAGACACAAACCTAAGAAAACATTACTACAAAAGTAAAAGCTAATCAAGGAAGCATCAATATAAAATAGATGAATAATATCAATTAGCACAATACAGCGTAGGGAATTCACAACAACAACTCAATGGAAGATACACATTTCTTTTGACCAATTCAATCAAAAATAATGACAAAAAAGAGAACAAACAAACCAACAATGAAAAAAAAAAGATAACAGCTCTATTGCTGTAATCTCCTAAACAACTTACATTGGCTTCCTCGGAGTGAAGATTAAATTGTGGCTCTATAATATTCACCATAAAATGTCGAGTTCCCTCCTCCTCAGAATCATCATTGCTTCTGTTCATTGCTGATGTTAAGGCAAAATAAATCCTTCTAAGCATAAACTCTTGTAGCATAAACTCTTGTAACACAAACACTTGCAGGAAATTAAATATTTGATTGTTACATATAGCAAAAAATATGCCAATAATATTACACTGGCATTCACTGTATCAGAGCTGTGGAAAACAGTAGTTATACAAAAAAATTGTCTCGACATAACAGCGCACCAATACTTAAGTTCAAGATTGAAGTCTTGAGGACAAATTTTAAGGTATGTTTAGAACTTACCAACTTCACCAGATGTGGAGTTTTCTATTTTAGCCACATTCACTGGAGATGAAACTGATCCTGAAGTCTCTGCATGTCGTGGCGAAGGAGAACTGGCGCCTTGATAGGCTGATTGGGGCTTTGACATATCTTGAGGCATTTCAGATCTATCAACTACTTGGTTGTCCTCAAGTAGCTTCCTCTGTGCATACTGCCAAGAAGGAGAAGGTTTTGGAGGTCCAAATGCCTTAGATATTCCACCAACCAAGGACCAAATAGCATCACTGTTCTCAAGATTCCACAAAAGTTTCAGGCCGTAAACAAAAATGCGCTGACAATTGTCAGCTATAACAACATTATAACCATCATCATCACTTCGATCAGACCGTGCATGCTCATCACTATCACTCCCATTTTCAAACTCAGACTTGACATATGTCATCTCCAGATTTCTTCTACCAGCTTCCTGCCAAGCTAATAACCTTTCAGGATCAGCTTTTTGGGCTTGCCTTCTGATTGTAAAATAATCAGACGATAACAGAAATCCATCATCACCATGCTTCTCGGTGCAGCTGCTCATATAACCACATTTTTCGTTCATCGCTCTGTCCATGGATTCAGACTTCAAACTTTTCCTCGTCATTTGGATTACTTTTGCAACACTCATGCAATCTTCTTTATCTAGATATGCTTTAGGCATGTTGAGGTCAAGACCCTGGTAAACAAGATCAAGAAGATCACGCTTGGACTCAAAGGTGTACTTTTGCTTACCACGGCTCAAAAAGAGTTCATATTTCAGCTTTGTCATCTTAAATGTAAGTCCTTTAGCTGGATCATCATCATCTAGAGGCATATTCCTTATACAAGCTGGAGTTGAATCAATTCGGAACATAAATTCTGTAATAACCCTGTCTAATGACAGATTGCCCGATCTAGGAATCCTTGGAACTCCAAAACGAGGCCATCGTGAAAACATCCGCAACTTATGAGGAGGCAAGAAATTCAGGTTCCAGAATTTAGTTAACCAGGCAAAATCGTGAGAACCAACTGTCACAATTGGAGAATCAATTGAAACAATATCCGACTTAGATGTAGTACCATAAGCAAAACCATCCATGAAAGCATCATCTCCAGCAGCAGAGGATTGTGATTGATGCTCATGTGAGGAAAGAGAGGGTCTCAATGAGAAATTCCACCTCAGGGAGAGAGATGTAGATCTGAAGGGATCAAAAATTGTTTCACGGTGTACACCTTCATTTGGGAGTGCAAACAAATAATGATTCATGGGATTGCCTGAATCGCAATCCCATTCCATTGTCACTTCAAGAGTAAAGACTGGGACCTCTAAAAAAGCAATAGGCTTATCAGTTGGGAGTTTTATGTTAGTGTTTTTTAGTAAACTTTCCAAACTACTCAAGAAAATCTTAAAATCCTTCGCAGAAACATTAATACGACCATCCGACTGTTGTATTTCCATATGACCGGAGACAATTTGAAGTTTGTCATGCCTCTCATAAGGATCAGTGGTGGCAAGAATATTCCATTTGGTCTCAGAAATGAACAAGATAACATTCCCATGAATGTAGTTTCTCATCTCATCCCACCATGGTAAGCTTCGTTCCTTTTTTGGTGGCTGAACACTTGTAGCATTAGGGTTCCTGATGCTTAGATGAGCCCTGCGAAGAGCTACTGTAAAAGCATAACTGATATCAGCAAAAGATGGCTCAAAACCCACTCCAAAGGAAACTTCTGCTTCATGGAAATGTAGGGGCAAATCCAAGTATGTTTTCATTGGCGGAGTGGTGCCACTGGCTGAACGAAGCATGCAGATCTTCCTCCACCTTCCAATGAAAACATTTTGGTAAATTTGGGGTTGAAAGCACGTTGCCTGCAATTAAATAACGACCATTAAATCACATGATTTTATTAAGAAGTCTACAGTAAGGACGGAATACGATAACAAAAAAGCATTTTAATCTTAGAACCAGAGTTTTGCAACCAGTTTTTCAAATAAAATTGTAAAATGTAGAAAACTCAATGGTTAAATTTTTTGCCGAAGAAGCACATTTTCATTGCTATGCTGATAACTGCTTAAACTATTTGTCCTCAGTTGGAATACACAAGGTGGAACACAGTCGATAAAAGATACATTAAGGGAATTCACATGATACGAAGTTGCCCATATATAACTTACTTTCAATAATCAAAAGTAAAATATTTTTTCCTCCCCTAAGCTTAACATTAAAATACCAGTTGAAAATCAGAGAACAGGAATTTCTTTCATATCTCAAAAAGATTTACAACATTCCCTATTTATACACAAGATGCCCTAAATTAAAAAGGAAAAAATAACTTTCCTATATCAAATCCCTCAATCAAAGGGATTTCAATAAATTCACTATCTTCTAATTTAGGAATGCATATATCTATAGCCTAAATTCCTAATGACATTTTCCAACACTCCCCCTCAAACTGGTGAATAGACATTGTCCATTCTCAACTTGGGAACGATTATTTGAAACATAGGGTTACTCAAAGCCTTTGTAAGTATATCTACTAGTTGGGAGTTAGTGGACACATAAGGCATACAGATCAAACGACCGTCTTGCTTCTCTTCAATGAAGTGTCTGTCCACCTCGATGTGTTTGGTTATGTAATGCTGCACTAAATTGTATGCAATACTGACGGCAGACTTGTTGTCACAATAGAATCTCATAGGATCCTTCCATTTAGTCTCCAAATCTTCCAAGATAATATTCAACCATAGCAACTCACAAAATCCTTGTGCCGTTGCATGAAATTCTGTGATGCGGGACAAGAAAGTGGAAAGCAAAGAAAGAGAAAGAAGAAAGAATTACAAAAGAAGAAGAGGAAGAAGAAGAAGAAGAAGCAGCAGCAGAAGCCATAAAGGAGAAGCAGCAATCAAAATAATATTCATTCAATAATCAATAATCTATCAAACCCTAACAATTCAATCCTTTAAATAGGATAACAAACCCTAAAATAACTGAAGATAAAGTCAAATAAAAGACTACAATCTCAAAATCCTACTCAAAATACAATACCTAAATAATAATAAGAATAAAATAAAATCTAATAAAAATCCCATTCGAAATGAATCATAAAATAAAATCTTCCCTAAAAATCTTAATAAAACAAACTAATCTTAGGATTTGTATTATTCTCCCCGGTTAAGGAAAAAAAAAAACTCGATTCCGGTGAGTTGAAAACCTGCACATTAGTATCTGGTCGCATTTTCCACTTGACAAGACATCTTTGGAGTTGAACCAAAGGAGGTCCTCAACATTGAACCTGCATAGACACCATTGAAGAGCTGGAGGAACTGGAACCGGCATGAAAATTTCGCCATAAAAACATTTGAGGCCCAGAGATGTCTCGATAAGGTAACAAGTTCTCCACATTGTAAATTATGGCAAAACTCATTTCACATGGCAAAACAAAAAAATTGAATAGGGAGGAGGATCATAAAGGATATAGAATGATCCAACATTTTTGATATACAAATTTTGGTAGGACGATACGGGGTAATAAGTAGGCAATGCATAAGTCATCATTGAGTTACATCCACCTTTATTCCCATCAAGAATATCATTAGGAAATTTATATAATTATTACTCAATCCAATTTTTCATTTAATATCAGCATTATCAAAAAGAGATGGAACACATGGTTAGGAAGAAATGACGAGTGATGAGACGACCAAACTCATCAAAGTAGAATTCCTTAAAAAGGAATGAGTGGAAGGAAAATCAATGATATTAACAGAATAGTGGTAAGAGATGCCGAACACTACTTGTAAGAAAATTTGTCCAATGTATGCAAGAACGTTTCTATTATACACTAGTAGTGGGAGGACCCATGCATGATTGATCTCGCGAAAGAATAACTCAGACATAGATTGAAATAACTCCCAATTCATGAGGTCACTAAATAAAGCACTTGAGATGCTTAATATCCCTTAAAGAAGTAACTGTCACCGATGATAAAGTCTATACAATCTCTGTAGTCGTTATTCATGATATCCTCAAACAAACCAACAAAATCAAAACAAGTAGAGCATGAGGTTCCTCCCATAATATGGTAAGGACGACAAAGATGATGGTGGAACCAAATCAATCACGTCAGACACATTTTTAGGATTTGGTGACTCGTTATGATCAGAGAAGGAATTACTTGTCAAAAGAGGAGGATCAATAATACACTCACAAGCGAATGTGTTGGTATGTTTTCTCTCGGCGCATGATAAAGTCATTTCTGCTATCATGCACCATTCTAGTAATTCTAGTTCTAGTTGAAGGAATCACTCTTATCAAGGACACAGCATTAGGAAATCCTTTCAAGTCAATAATGTTACTATAGACATTGCCGAGGATTACAAGGATAAAGGAGGATTTAGATTTGTTAAAGAGGGAGTGGTTATGTTCGAGTACTCATTTTATTCGAAGAAGAACTTCGATGGCTTCAAAGCATTTCCTGGAAGAACTAAAGGAACAATTTAAGGAAGTAGCAGCTAAGCAATATCAGAGGAGGAGCCAGAACCTTAATCTGTTCACTAATTTCAGATGGCCTAGGCAGAATGGTAGAGCTTCGCCTCTTTGCCCCTTTTGGTAGGAGGTTAGTTATGATTCCAGAAATATCTGAAGGGAAAGGTTGGGGATTTCTTGCCCACTTTTTAGATTCTTTTCTCCCCAGGATTAGCAAGGGTCCTGCTTTGATCTGTCTAGTTCCTCCTTGGTTTCTTTTGCTGATGTAAAGAAAACCAGGGATACCAGAACTTATCTTCATGCTGCTGCTTTACCTGAATGAAACTCTTGCATGATTCGAAGTTCCTTCAATAAGCAGCATATCTTAGTTAATTTTGAAGATGCAATCTTAAGTAGTCACAACTTAAGCAGATGTTTGGTAGGAAGTTTTGGAGGTTCAACCACTATTCAGCTAGATATTGATAGAGTTAGAACCTGGGTCCATAAAAAATGGAATTTCCCAGGTGGTGTCCCTGTTAAAGAGCTAAATGAAGACAAAATCCTTTTTATATTTCCTTCCAAGGACATTGCTTCACAAATTTTAAAGGAAGAACACTTCATAGATGGGAACTACGTATATTTAGATGCTTGGCATAGCTGGATCTGCTGCTCTAGAAAAGGTTGGAAGCAAGAATCTACATGATTAAAGTAGTAGGTATACCAATCTATCTTTGGAACATTAATGTGTTTCAAAGCATAGGGAATTTTTGTGGTGGTTTTCAGGGCATAGAAGAGAATTGGAGTAACTCTTCTAATTTTAAATGGGTCAAGATAAAAGTTAAAGATGATGACAGATCAATCCCATCAATAATCCCTGTGATAGTTGGTAACACCAAGTATGAATGTCCAGTATAGGTTGAGAGGAAACCATGGGTGGAATGGTATGAAGCACCTTCCATCAAAGGAGTTTCCGACCACCGGAAGGAAATCAGAGGGAGGCACGTGCGACAGCAATAGCTTTGAAGCATGTTCTAACCTTTGGTAATCGAAAAGCCAAAGCAAACCATAATTATGAGGTGCAGCACCCCAGAAGCCTACCAAAATATAGGAAGGAGAGTAGTCTAGCAGATAAATCAAAGCATGCATCTTCACTAGATAATCGAAAAGCCAAGGAGAGCCATAATTACAGAGAGCAGAAGACAAAAGGACAAATGAAAGATGCTAGGAAAATTCAATGGATTCGAGTAGACGAAAATTCAAAGGAACCGAAGGGGGATATGTTCAATTCAATGCATCAGGTAGACCATCCATCAATTAATAAATTCATGCCCCTCACCAATCTGCAGGATCAGGAGTCCCTATCCCCTGTATCTGGTCATACGGCTCACTCTGAAGCTGATAAGGACAGATCTTTTGGGAAGACGTATAGTCCCAGGAGATTAGCTGCTAATAATACAACTTCGATGGCTCTAATCCCAGCTAATCCAGATAAAGAAGATCAAAGGTTTGGAGAAGATTCAACTTTAGATGGAACCTTTCAATCGAAAGATGAATTCTGTCTAGAAAACAAGCCTTTGCCCCTCGATTGCATTCCCTTAGCTTCCTGCAACCCTGAAGACTAGTATTCTGATTCCTTGTTATTGGGTGATTGTGTTCAAGACCAGCAAAAAATTTCTTACTGGGTTATAAATAGAATGAAATCCTTTAAGAAAATATTGGGCATTTCCAATAAAGGTTTTGAAGACAGAATTATGGAGTTGCTTCAATCAATTGAAGAGAAAAGAAGAAGACAACAAAGTGGAGACAGAAGGAAAAGTAAATTAACCAACAAAAAAGGTGCAAGAGAGCTCAAGAATCTTCATTGTTCAATCTCATATGATGAAGGAGCACAACAAGATGACTAGAGCATAACAAGATGACCAAGGAGCACAGCAAGCAAATTATGATGAAGGAAGAATTGGAGAATTTTTACTTTTGTGTCACAAATGAAGCCAAAACTTCTCAGCTGGAATGTTAGAGGTTGTTGTGGGTTAGACAAAAGGATGTTAATCAGTCCTCTATTAAAAAGTGGCATCCAGATGAAATTTGTTTACAGGAAACTAAGCTAAGCATAGTAGGTGACCTGACTGTGAGATCACTATGGAGTGGTGGCAGGATTAAGTGGGTTGCTCTTAATTCTAAGGTGCCTCAGGAGGGATTCTGGTTATGTGGGATGGTTCGAAGCTAAAGCTGATAGACTCAGAACTTGGGTCACATTCTATCGCGTCTGTTTAAGCACACAGAGGAAAAATATCTTGATCTTTTACTGGAGTTTATGGGCCTGTTGATATTAATCTGAAAACTGAATTTTTGGAGGAAATTGGAGCATCAGTGTTTAGATGGAATGTTCCACGGTGCATGGGTGGTGACTTCAACATTGTTAGAAGCATTGAGGAAAAATGGAAATGTACGAGGAGAACTAAATGCATGAAGATGTTTTCTAACTTCATCGACAATCTATGTTGCATAGATTTGCCTTTGGGAGGATGCAAATATACCTGGAGCAATAGCAAGATCAAATCAAAAATAGATCGATTCCTTGTGTCCAATGAATGGGAGGACTTATTCCCTGAAGTCACCCAAAAAACCTTATCCAGATTAATCTCTGATCATTTCCCAATTATGTTGGATGGGGGAGGAATAAAAAGTGGGCCAAAACCTTTTAGGTTTGAGAATATGTGGCTACAAGCTGCAGGATTCAAAGATATGATTGCAAAATGGTGGAAGAGCTATCAATTTAATGGTTCAGCAAATTTCATACTGATGTAGAAATTGACCTGCGTCGAAGTTGACTTGAAGAGATTGAATAATGAAATCTTTACAGAAATTGACCTGCCTCGAAGTTGACTGAAGAGATTGAATAATGAAATCTTTGGAAGACTGGATCATCAAAAACTTTAACTTGAAAAAGACATTCAACATATGGATGTAATCGATGATGAAGGTAAACTCAATGATTCATACAGAAGCATCAGGGGAAGTAAGATTTTGGAACTTAACAAATTAATTCGAATGGAGGAAATTAGCTGGAGACAAAAGTCAAGAGTTACGCAACTTAAGGAGGGGACAGAAACACTAAGTTTTTTTCACAAAATGGCTTCTGCAAACAACAGAAGGAACTGGATTGATAGATTAAGGATTAATAGAACAGTCACTGAAGATCAGAGAGAGGTTAGACAATGTATATTGAGCTATTACCAGTAACTTTTTGAGGAAGAGGCAATGTGGAGGCCAAAGGTGGATGGTCTGGTTTTTTCTCAGCTTAATACAGCTGAAGCTGCAGAGCTTGAAAAGCCTTTTACTGAAGAAGAAATTCTCCAAGCTCTCAATAATCTTAATGGGGATAAAGCACCAGGTCCTGATGGCTGGACGATTGCTTTTTTTTCAGACGTACTAGAGAGTTTTTAAGGAAGATTTGCTGCTGTGTTTTACAAAATTCCACAGAACCAGCAGATTGTCAGAAGCATTAACTCTACTTTCATTGTTTTAATTCCCAAGAAGACCGATGCAGTGGATATTAAAGATTTTAGACCTATTAGTCTAGTCGTAGCTGTTTACAAAATTTTTTCCAATGTACTAGCTAACAGACTGAAGGGAGTCCTGGATTCTCTAATTTCCTTTTCTTAAAATGCTTTTGTAAGAGGAAGGCAAATTTTGGGTGCTATTTTAGTAGCAAATGAGCTTCTGGACTCAAAGGCAAAGAATAAAGCTTCTGGTATTGTTTGTAAGCTGGATATTGAGAAAGCCTTTGATCATGTCAATTGGAATTTCTTACTTTATCTATTAGGCAAAATGGGTTTTGGCAACAGATGGTGTCAATGGATCAAATGGTGTATATCTACTGTCAAATTTTCTATATGGAACACCCAAAGGTTTCTTTTCTCCTACCAAAGGACTACGACAAGGAGATCCTCTTTCTCTTTTCCTATTTATCTTAGTCATGGAAGTACTTAGTAGGATGTTGCAGCAAGTGGAAGCAGTAGGCTTTATTAGGCTTCCCCGCTAACAAATCTGATTGTTCTCCTTTTCTTTAGGGAAGAAGTGAGGAGGTTTTCAAACACAGCCTTGTGAAATGGAAGGCTGTTTGCCAACCATTTGAAGCTAGTGGAGTTGGCTTTAGGCAATTAAAACTCAACAATGAAGCCTTGCTGGGCAAATGGCTCCGGCGATATGCGTAAGAAGAAAACAGCCTCTGGAAAAAGCTGATAGCATTCAAATATGGGGAAAATTTTGGAGGATGGTCCTCTAACTCTGTTTCATGCCCTTATGGCTCTGGCATTTGGAAAGGAATAGGAAGGCTTTGGATGACTTATAGCAGCTGTATTTCATGAGAAATAGGTAAAGTTGACAGAATTTTATTTTGGAACTAGGATTGGTTGGGAATTAGATGTCTTTCTACTGTATTTTCAGATATCTACACCATTGCTGCCAATAAAGAGGCTTATGTCTCTAAGTATTACCATGGAGTAGGCAATCAAGGACACTGGTCTTTGTATCTACACAGAAACATCAATGATTGGGAGTTCAACAGTCTACTACTATTGATGGAGCTACTTAATTCAGTGCACCTATCCAGTAGCAGATTCTGTGGCTTGGAAACAGTCAAAGGAAAAAGTTTTTTCTGTGAAGTCATTCTACTCCTTCTTACAAGGAAGTCAAAAGGATGACTTTCCTTTGGCTGAAGATATGGAAAGCTGTTGTTCCCACAAGAGTAATTTCCTTTTCATGGTGTGCTGTTAAAGGAAAGATCTTGACATTGGACAATCTTCAACACCAAGGATACCAATTAGCTAATCGTTGCCCTTTGTGTCTTACTCACGAGGAATCTATAGCACATCTCTTTCTCCACTGCTCATGGTCTACTAACCTATGGAATTTAATTCTTGCTTGCTTTGGAATTCATTTCTGTTTACTGAAAGATCTCGGTAATTTCCTTTTGATTTGGTGGGGGCAGGCTTTGGAGAAGAGAAGTGTTAGAATATAGGATGATTTGATTTGATATGGTTTTTTTTATTCTTGTTTCCTTACAAGTTATTTCCTATTATTTCTTTCCTCATTTTGTTTCCTTACAAAGCTAAGATTCTTTATTTGATGTAAGACACTTTGATTATAAATAAGGTTCAAGGGAGAAGAGAAGAGACGATTCAATTCTCCTTTCCTTTATTTCTTTCAACTTGGTATCAGAGCAAACAAGTCTGATTTCCAAAAAAAAAAAAAAAAAAGGAGAGGTACAGTCTCGCCGGAGGAGGAGTCTCGCCGCCGGCGACCTTCCGACCATCGGAGCAGGCAGCCGACCACCACAAAGGATCGTCTCCCGCTGGCGATCGTCTTCCACCTGAGCACGTCGCTGGAGAAAGACCGACTCGCCCACACGCGCGGCTTGCCGTCACAACCCTGGTCTCACGCGTCTCCTTTCCTTCAGCGCATGCCGGCGCGTGACCTTCCAGCAACACATGGCGACGATCACCTAATGAAGGGAAGTCTTCTGTTTCGCCGACAGCCCTTGTTGACGAAGCCTCGATGATCCACTGCTCTGTTGCTGTTCTTCGTCTATGTCTGTGCTTTCCCAGGCCACTGTCCATGATCTGTGGGAGCCGATTTATGTTTTGTTAATATCTGTTTGAAGACCTGTTGCTGTTCTTCGTCTTCGCTGCTGTTCTTCGGCTTATCTTGGTGTCTACTGCTTTCCTTCGATTTTTGCTGCTCTCTTTTGATTTGGTAATCCTTTTCATGGTGTGCTGTTTGGATAAGTTATCTCCTCGCTCTCGGAAATGTATTTTCTTGGGCTATTCTCGTACACAAAAAGGGTACCGTTGTTATCATCCGGCATCTCATCGGTATTTTGTGAGTGCTGATGTTACCTTTTTTGAGTCCACCCCCTTCTTCTCTACCTCTGGGACTCAATTATCTCATGATCTTATTTCTAGTACTCCGGGTGAGTCATATCCTGCTCGTGAGGGAGAGACTAGTCCTGTATTACCTTTACGCATTTTGCAGGAGTGTCAGAAAAATCCACACTCTCAAATGCAAGTGTATCAGCGAAATCAGGACAGGGCCATTGTTTCTTATGGCCCATCTCAATCTACCAATTTGTCTGAGGTTCCCACCACTGTTTCTTCTACCTCTAATGATAATTTATCTATTGCTTTGCGTCGAGGTAAACGTGCTTGCACACAGCATTCTATTGCGAAATTTATTTCCTATCATCGTACTTCTCCCTGTTTGTATCCCTTTGAATGTGCTTTGTCTTCTATTTCTATTCCAGCATCATATCAAGCCGCACTATCTTCTCCTGGATGGAAACATGCCATGGATGAAGAGATGGAAGCTCTCTATAAAAATCATACCTGGGAATTGGCACCATTACCTTCAGGGAAGCAATCAGTGGGATGTCATCAGGTTTATAATGTCAAGTATCTACCAGATGGATCAGTTGAACGACTTAAAGCCCTACTTTTTGCCAAAGGTTATACTCAAACTTATGGCGTTGATTATCTGGAGACCTTTTCTCCAGATGCTTGGCTTAATTCTGTTCGTATTCTTCTTACCGTGGCTGTAAGTCGATCTTGGCCTCTTTACCAGCTAGACGTTAAAAATGCCTTTCTTCATGGTGAACTTCAAGAGGAAGTTTATATGGATCAACCACCTGGCTATGTGATTTCGGGGAGTGAACACTTAATTTGCCGGTTACATCGTGCCCTATATGGTCTGAAGCAATCCCCTCATGCTTGGTTTGATCGCTTCAGTGAGGTTTTGTTGAGATATGGTCTGCACCGATCTACCTCAGATCATTCTGTCTTCACCCAGCACTCTTCTTCTGGTACCATTGTATTGATTGTGTACGTTGACGATACCATTATCTCGGGAGATAAAGCCAAAGGTATTGCTGCTTTGAATAACTATTTAAGTCAACACTTTCATACCAAAGACTTGGGTGCCCTTCGCTATTTTCTTGGCATAGAAATAGCCCGATCCGGTGCAGGCCTCATGCTTTCTCAGTGCAAGTATGTTTTCGATCTTTTGTCGGAGACTGGCTTACTAGGGTCTCGACCAGCTGATACTCCCATGGACGCATCTGTCAAACTTGATACGACTACTGGTTCCCCATTCTCTAATGTGAGTCGGTATCGATGCTTGGTAGGGAAATTGATTTATCTTACAGTCACTCGGCCTGACATTACCTATGCAGTGCATATTGTTAGTCAGTTTATGCATGCTCCTCGTTCTACCCATTTTGAAGCAGTATGTCGTATTTTACGTTACTTGAAGGGTGCTCCTGGCCGTGGTCTATTATATCGACCTTCTTCCCTTTTAGTGACTGGCTATAGTGATGCTGATTGGGCTGGGAACCGAGATGATCGTCGGTCCACTTCAGGTTACTGTACATTTGTTGGTGGTAATTTGGTTACTTGGCGCAGCAAAAAACAACAAGTCGTGGCTCGTTCAAGTGCTGAGGCAAAGTACCGTGCTATGGCTCATACTGCTTCTGAACTGCTCTGAGTTCGTTCTCTGCTTCATGATTTTGGTATTGATGTTCTTACTCCCATGGCAATGCATTGTGACAATCAAGCTGCCATCTTTATTGCAAGCAATCCTGTGTTTCACGAACGTACCAAGCATATTGAGGTAGATTGCCACTTCATTCGGGATTTAGTGCTTCGCGAAGAGCTGAGTACTCTGTTTGTTCGATCTTCTTGTCAATTGGCAAATTGTCTCACCAAGCCATTGCCTCGCTCCTCATTTCAGAGTTTATCGTCTAAGCTGGGCATTTCTGACTTGTATGCTCCAGCTTGAGGGGGAATGTTAGAATATAGGATGATTTGATTTGATATGGTTTTTTTTGTTCTTGTTTCCTTACAAGTTATTTCCTATTATTTCTTTCCTTATTCTTGTTTCCTTACAAAGCTAGGATTCCTTATTTGATGTAAGACACTTTGATTATAAATAAAATTCAAGAGAGAAGAGAAGAGACAATTCAATTCTCTCTTCTTTTATTTCTTTCAACTAGAAGAAAACATATTTGGAATTTGGTTCCCTTTTGTCTATTTTGGATAATTTGGAAAAAACGCAACAAGAGAACTTTCGACGAAGAGATGAAGCCTGCTTTGAAGATAAAGAGAACCTTTCTTTCATGTTTATATGACTGGATGAGTGAAGAAAGTGATTTCAATATTAGTTCTTTTCTCATTTTCCTAGATTCCCTAAGATGATCTACACGCTGGAATTCTGTATAGAACTCATGTTTCATTAGCATCTTCCTGATGCTACTTTCATTCCATATTCAATGAAACTTTACTTTTCTTCTTAAAAAAAAATAATAGACTCACAAATGTCAATAAAAATCACAGGGATGCTAGGTTCTGATGATGGACGAAGCAACTCATGATTTGTTCAAAGCAATTTGACTTTGGAAAAAAAAAGGACAGTATAAAAATATGACAACGAATTTTAGGAGTACTACTAGATAGAGTGGATGTAGAAGTGTCTGCTATAGGAGTAAGATATGAAGCGTCAACATGGTCATTAGGTAAATGAACATACTGAAGATAAAATCAAATAAAAGATTACAATCTCAAAATCCTACTCAAAATAAACTACCTAAATAATAATAAGAATAAACTAAAATCTAATAAAATCCCATTCGAAATAAATCCTAAAATAAAATCTTGATTTTATTTCTTATGCCTCTACGTAACTAGATATTCAATAGGAAAAGTACAATACCCAACTGTAAATCTTCTATCGGTCACTGACCTAGCATAATCTGCATTTGTGTATGCTTCAAGTATAAGTCTAGCATTCCTTTGGAACAAATTACCTTTTCCTAGAGTTCCTTGAGGGTAGTGCTACACTCTATAAACTGCTTGCAAGTGATCTTCTTTAGGATAGTGCATGAACTGGCTTACTAGACTCACAGTATAGACGATGTTAGGCCTAGCGTAAGGTAAGTAAATAAGTCTCCCAACCAATCTCTGTTACATCTCCTTTCAAACAGTAACATCCCCTTCTGCCGCTTCAGGTTTGTGGTTGGAATCTATTAGCGTAATTATTGGTTTGCATGTTTACTTTCCCGTATCTTTCAAAAGGTCAACAATGTATCTCTATTGAGAGATAAAGAGTCCCTTCCTTGAGTGTGTGATAAGAACCTTGGGAGAGCCACACCTCAAAAGCTAGTGGGACTTGGATCCCACATCGAAAAGTATGGGCTCTTGGTGTGGGATTCATAAGGCCTTGGGTTTTCCAACCTCAACAGCTAGCTTTTGAGGTGTGGCTCTCCCAAGGTTCTTATCAGTGTGCCACTTCAATTTTCAGAAAGTATTTCAATCTTCTAGGTCTTTGATTTCAAACTCTTTTGCCAGACTTTGTTTTAGAGCCTGTCTTTCTTTCTCATCAATTACTGTCAATATTATATCATTAATATATATACCAACAAAAATTAATGTCAATATTATATCATCAATATATACACCAACAAAATTGTAACTCCCCTTGAGTCCGAGTGCTTGATGAAGAGTGTATGGTCTCCTTGGTTTTGCTTATATCCCGTAGCTAAAATTACTTTCGTGAATCTTCCAAACCAAGCTCTTGGAGACTACTTTAGTCCATACAATACCTTTTTGAGCCTTCACACTTTATTAGCTGCAAAATTCCTATGAAAACTAGGCGGGATTTCCATGTAGATTTCCTCCTCTAGATCCCTATGCAAAAAAGTGTTCTTCACATCAAATTGTTGCAAGTGCCAATTATAGTTGGTAGCTAGGGACAACAAGATTCTAATTGCATTCATCATAGCAACAGGAGCAAAGGTTTCTTAATAATCTATCTCATAGGTTTGAGTGTTTCCCTTAGCTACTAGTCTATCTTTATAACTCTCAAGCGTACCATCTGCATTGTAATTCACCGTGAAAACCCATTTACATCCTCCCAAGTTTGGTTCTTTTCCAAAGCCAACATGTCAACATTCATGGCATTTCTCCAATGTTCACAGGCTAAAGCCTCAAAGTGTTGTGGGAATCGACATAGTGTTTAAGCTCATAAGAAAATTCCTATCAAATGACGAACATTTTTCAAAGGACACAAAATGTGAGAGTGGATATAATGGGTTTTTAGTACATTCCTTAGTTCCTCTTTTGATAGCAACAAATCAATATCAGATATAGGTTTAATTGGCAAAGGACTAGAAACTTTTACCTCATTTTTAGAGTTAAAGTTTGATTCATGGACTTGCACTGGTTTCGAACTAGATTCTTCTTCCTTGAACATACCTGAGATAACAATGGGTTATCAACAATATCATCACCTTTAGTCATAGGTTCCAAGATATTGGTGGGTGCAACATTGGTCGAGGCTGGTCTTGAGAAGGACAAGGAGGATAGTTGTGAGAAGAGAGGCAGGTTTTGAGAAGACATACTCGGGACGTTTTTGAGAAGATGGAGGTAAATCAAGAAGGAAAAAGCCTATCCTTATTTTCCAAAACTATTGTCTCCCCCTAAAGATAAGGTGTAGAAAAGTAAGACTCAGGTTCAACAAAAGTGACAGCAGTAGAAGCAAAGGTTTTTTTGGTAGAAGGATGATAGCACTTATACCCGCTTTTTGTTAAAGCATACCCCACAAAAACACACCTTACTGCTTTGGGGTCCAGTTTCCCTCTATTTTGACGTGAATATGAACAAACGACACGCAACCAAATATTTTAGGAATAAGATGATTTATGGTATGAAGATCAGGGTAAATTGCAAGAGTATCCATGAGACTTTTGAATCACAAAACTTTTTGATGGTAATCTGTTTATGAGATGTGTATTTGTAAGAACAACTTCCCCCAGTAATGTTTTGGCACATTGTTATGAAACAGAAATGCCCGGGTTGTGGCAAGCAGGTACCATTTATTCTTTTTGCCACTCTATTCTGTTGTGGGGTGTTAACATAAGATGACTGATGAAAGATCCCATCCTGTAGGAAATAAACCAAACCAAACCAAGCCTTTTCTAACATGGTGGGATCGGCTATATGGATTTGACAATGCCTATCAAATCTATTTAGGGCCATTTCCTCGGTTAGATCCATAGAGATAAGGTCATATTTAATAGTTTTCTTTCCAACTTCTCTTAGATCTCCCTCTCCCTCTCCTACTCCTGGAAATAGTCCCTTGCATTATCAGATTTAAACTTTTTGATTTGAACCCCAAACTAAGTTTTGAACATACTATAAAAATTTGGGAAGACACCACTAACATTAGATTTGGATTTTACCAAGAAACCTAGGTGACCCTAGTACAATCATCATTGAAAGAAACAAACCATCAAGCAACTGAAATATTTAGAATAGTGGCTGGACCCCAGAGGTCATTATGTATCAATGTAAAAGGAATAGAGCTTCTTTTATTACTGTTTGGAAAACTTAACACGTCTGTGTATTGCAAGTTCACAAATGTCACAATGAAAGTTCTCACCATCTAGCCCTTCGAATAAATAAGGAAACATGATTTTAAGAACTTTGAAGGATGGGTGCCGAAGTCTTCGATGGTGAAGCCAAATTTTATCTTTATTGGTATAAGAATGCTCGTAAGGAAATGATAGCGGTGATTTTCCCTTGCTAACACTTTTTTCAAGTACTTTAAGGTAGTACGATCCATCCTTCCCCTTAGCATGCCCAATTATCATCCCCGAACCCTATTACTAAAATACACAATGAGTGGAAAAAAAAAAGGTTACTTTGTAGTCCAAGTCATAAGAGAGTTTATCTATAAACAGATGGTTAGTGGATAGCTTTGGAACATGGAGTACATTCCTAAGAATAAATGAGAGACTAATCTTGATATCTCTAACATCTACTATAGTAGTTAATGAACTATTTGCAGTAGCTATTTTCCTATTGCAAAGACAAGGAACATATGTACTAAATTTAAGGGGCGAATGCGTCTTATGATTTGTTGCTCGTAAGTCAATAATCCAAGAATTCACAAATGCATCATCTGAGGCATTTAAACCATGTGAGAGAAAATTTACTTGAATGTATCAATGAACAGGTACTTGTGGGTTTAGGGTTTTTAACAGTTACTAGTAGGTCTTGCAACTTTTCATTTGTCTCAGCCATGGTGATTGGCAGAGATAATCAAAGATGAAAAAAATTGGTAGTCTATAGTACTCGAACTGGAGAAGACAGATGATCACACAGTAATTGTGGTCACACAGATGATCACAGCTTCAGCGGTGGTGATCGACGATTAGGATTTCCCCGATCAATGATGGAGGAACAATAACTGTGGGTCTAGGTGATAGTGAGGATCAGGCGACGGTGATGATGATGGAGCAATAGTGAGCATCAACTGACTGTGGGTGATTCACAATAGCACAGATCAAGTGATTTTTGATGGGCGAACAGACGATCACACAAGTGATCGAGGATTGGTGACGACTTGTTCCTGTTGACAACGACTAGTCATGCCTATCGATGAACGACTGTGAACAATGATGAACAACAAGACCATGTACAACGCTAGAAAAGTGAACGTCGACGCTGATTGAGGTTCTAAAAAGCGTCGATGACACTGGCAATGAACGTTGACAGCAACGGTGCTAGGGTTCTGGCGACGGCACATAGGTTCTAGCGATTAGTAACAATCACAATTAACTTCAACGAAACAGAATGATCGGTTGAACATTATGGTTGTTCAATAATTAAGGTTGAACATGACGGAGGAAAAATTGCCTGACAATGAAGGCTAAGCCAAAAAAAAAAAAAAAATTCCCAGAGAGCCTACAGCTTTAATACCATGTTGAAAATCAAAGAATGAGAATTCCTTTCATATGTTGAAAAGGTTTACAGCATTCCCTATATATATTACAAGATGCCCTAAACTGTAAAGGTAAAAAACAGCTACCCCATATCACATCCCTCAATCAAAGGGATTTCAATAAATGCACTATCTTCTAATTTAGGAATGCATATATCTATAGCCTAAACTCCTAAATACATTTCCTGACAATAGCTACCCAAAAAAAAGTTTGAAATTGAAATATGAACCATCTTTAGATAGTTCTAGAAATGCAATACATAATTTTGTACTAGTAATCACCAGTAAACGTACACATTTGTATGACAAAAGAAGGGGAACTAAATAAAAATTAGAGGGAAGATCCTCACAAAAGCATTTCCCAAGAAACTCAAGAAGATACTTATATTTTTTTCTGTCAATTTTCTTCTAAGATGTAATATCATAATGTCCCTCTTATAAAATTCAGTTGACAGATGTACCGCTTTCACAAAGGAATTATAGGAAGCTTAGTTTTGATCTCTAAACGTATGACAGTTTGGTCCTCTTCCCTTAGCTTAATCCATTTTCATCATATGATGAGGACAAGAAATAATATGGCAGTTTGGTACTCCTCCTTCAAGAAGCTTGTGAATATTTGTTTAAATGGTGGTGGTGGTGGTGGTTGCGGAAAAGGTGGTAATGGATTAGTGGGCAAAGCAAGGGGGTATTCTCTTAAAATATGTTGTCGGGGAGGGGGCCAGATGTTGAATTAATTACTTTTTATGTTTTTTTTTTGGGGGGGGGGGTAAGAGAGCAACTTTTTAAGTTTTTAGTTCACCTTTGACCCAAATGATCTGACATACAATTTAAAAGATCCAAAATAAAACTGTAATTCTGAAAATAGACAAAGCGTACAACTGTAATTTCACCTGTTTTCTTCAATGTCATTTCTCACAAAATTTGACATGCATGGTCAGCATAATTTCAAGAATGTGTTGGGATACAAGCTGTAGTCTTCCCAAACTTTGGGGTACATCAGTAGAATTTACCCTTCTATTTTCCTCAAAATATTGACAATATCAATGCAGGAAGATCTAACATGGAAAATGGGCAATTATGGGAAAAAGAGAACTGAATAAAGACTATGGTGAAGAGAAGAAAATGGATAATAAAGTAACTTTGAGTACTGACCTGCTGCGCTAGCACAAAGCGACCTTCACATTTGCCAGAGGTTCCCAAAAAAAGTGGACATGTGTAATTTCTTAACTGAACAGCAAGAGGGCCCGTGCACAAAAGAATATTACTTCCATACAGTCGAGAAAATGGTATTTTATATTCTCGACTGGCAGGATCAAGGTTCTGCATAATCTCTATCATCCCCTCATCACCGCCCATAATTCTTGTTAAGGTAACATCTAGCTCTGTAGCAGAGATAGAAAAAAGAGAGCTTCTGGCAGTGCTAGGCTTGAAACCAGCTTGAAAACCTTTTCTACAAGCTCCAGATCCTTCGGACACCACAAGTTTCTGACATGCCTGGTAATATGACCGGAATGATTGCTTATAGACCTCCTCTTCCATTTTCTGTATGGCAGATGAATCCTGAACATCAATCTCCTCCCCATTATAAAAAATCTTACCTTCATGAGTAGAATCCCCTGTTTCAGGATTTTCTGCACTTTGACTGCTTTTGGAATAAAGTTCATCAAGAAATTTCAACCTGACAGCTAATTCACTAGCCTCATTCTTCATCAGTTGGTAATGCTCATCAAGCCAACCCTGTAGTGGTTCTTCCTCAATGTCAATGGTTAATTTACGTATGCATAACTTCACACGCCCAAATTTTGTTGAAATAGACCTTTTGGGTTTTGCACTTTCATTCTTTGTTGGAAATGTCAGGTTAGTTTTAGCAGAAGTAACAAGCTTCAAAGCTCTCAACATCTCTTCAATGGAATCATCAATGGCACGCAGCTGCAACCTGTATGGCATGCAAACATTCACATCAAGTCCTTGGATAACCCAGTCCCATACAGTGCCCATCTGAAGTTTTGCATCAGATGAACCAGCGGAGACACTAGGAATGCGAGAAATTTGCACTCGACTACTTTTAAGTACTCTTGCTTCATTGAAACTGAGCATAAGTCCTTCAAAAAGTACTCCTATAGAGGCATTCTCAGAAAATATTGAGTGAACCTGAACCATGATATCAACCCCATCTCCAACCTCAGCAGATATGCTCAGTGTTTCAACATCAACAGCAAAAAGAGATTCACTTTTTTTCTTCTGTTTTGCATATTGTTTTGACTCCAAAGTGGTTTCTTTATGCTTGTTAGTGTCGTACATGAAATTATCATCAAGTCCTTGAGACTTCTGATTATGTATGAGTAAGTTCAAATGAAGCACAAGTTCAAATAATGCTATATGCACATCTGGCTCCCATCTGACTGTAATATCAGTAGCACTAAGAAGAGAGCAAATACTGATATCTTTAAGACCACCAAATCGGCGTACAAACTTTGTTTTCTGCATGTCAAACAATGCCACTATTGCACCTGGCCTATCATCATCCAAGTATTCCTGATAGAATGATCTTGCTCTTTCAAGTTCCATCTGTGTGGACCGTTTCTCTGTGTTCATGCAGAGACCGACATGGAAGATGTCAAGAGATACAGAATACTTCAACTTCTTGCACTCATCAGAAATTGTTGACATTATGTTTGCACTACGTGGTGTCCCATCAGCTGAGACACTTATTATAACTCTACCTCCTTGAGATCCATAATTTACACGTTTGGGGTCTGGAACAACTGTGTTCTCCAAGCCCACATCACCAACTAGGTTTACAGAGCACCTTTCAAGATTAAATTTTAAGAGTTGAATCCCCTTCCCTGATGGTTTGGATGAGTCCTCTCCTCTGTTCTGTTGTGGCTTTTTATTAGAAGACAAACTTTTCAAAAACGATTTAAAGGACTTTGATGTCAGTATTAGTGATTCAATGTGCTTGAAGGTCAAGTTAATAGCCATACTGCTCACATCAACTAATAGAACCATTTTAAACTTACGAACATCATCTTCAAGTGATTCCATATCTTTTTTGCCCCAGTCAAGGCTTACTTTTGCAATATGCATTAAGGAACCTGTATCTGTTGTTTCCACTCCAATATGGCTTTCTTTTGAGCATTCTTGATATTCATCAGGCATGTATAAATTCAATTCACCAAGTTCCATGTGCATTGAAGTGCCTGTACTTGAAATATTATTGGCAAATAAATGTAATGATTGTGAACAACCCTGCATTTGGAAAGCAAAAGGAAATTGAATTGACATGATTTCAATTAAACTCAAGTGAAAATGAAGGGATAATGTGGACAACTGCTTCAGGAACATGAAAGAATTTTAGATCAGATCTGTGAATATCAGTGTCATTTAACAGGCATAGAAGCACTAACTAAATGATAATGAAAATTGTCAGAGATATGGTAGGATATTTATATGATAAGTAGATTTTTTTGATTGATCCTTTCCCAGTTTAGATCATTGTGATTGTAGTTATATCCTAATTTGAATAGCTATCTATGTATATAAATAGATACTATGACACACATAATGAAATCAATATATTCCTTTCAATTTATGAAAGTTTACAGTCAGGAAATTCATGAGAGCGAGAATTCTATATTTCCATATATTCTAATAGGTATTTATGGAAATATATATAGGAGAGATAGACTCCTCATTAGGTAATAATTCTCCAACAAACCAAGAAAACCTATTCAGCTAAGGAAACAATTATAAGGAAAGCAATTAGCTAGAATCAAGGAGATATGATTGTTAATCAATCTCAATCATGATTGTTGATATACTAAATCAAAGAACAAAATAGCAAAAAAAAAAAAGGAATAATAATAGTAAGATAACTATTAATATCTTCAAAATCCTCAGAATTTCCCATCCCCCTCAAGCTTGGCTATATATATTTAACATTCCCAGCTTGGATAGAAGAAAACGGAACTTAGTCCTAGCTATGAGCCTTAGTGAGAATGTCTGCAAGTTGTTGAGATGAAGGACTGCAGTCTGTTAAGTTATCAATTGTCTCAAAAGCTTAAACTGTTAGAAAATGAATCCAACAATATACACCAAGCTATTTCAACACTCCCCCTCACATGCAACCCCAATTTGCACGCAGAGCAGAGATAAGTAAACCAAATCAAATAAGGTACACCAATACAAATAAACAAAGTGCACAATAATAAAGGGGGAACAACAAAATTCGAACCCAAGACCTCATATAACCTAAAGCTCTGATACTATCTTAAGTTACCAATTGTCCAAAAAGCTTAAACTATTAGGAAACGAGCCTAATAATATGTATCAAGCTATTTCAACATAGTCCGACTGAATAACGTCAGGTCACTCTTAATTTATTTCTCCTTAGTAATTGTGTTGCTTCTACAACACCCATTAGTGTTGCAACTACCAATGGATCCCCTATATTTATCATTTCTATTGGTTTCATTCTTCCCATCCCATCATGCTTACTATCTCTCCCTAATATATTTTATGTTCCTCAACTATCTTTAAACCTTTATTACTATCTCTCCCTAATGTATTTTATGTTCCTCAACTATCTTTAAGCCTTCTTTCAGTAAGTCAATTATCTGATTCTGGTTTTGATGTTTTCTTCTGGTTGCGTTGTACAAGATCAGGTGTCCAAGAAGCAGATTGGGGTCGAGCATAGAGTTGGTGATCTTTATATCTTGGAGGAGCTTGCACATCCCTTCGGTGTCTACTTCCACTGCAATGTCGTCTTTTTGTTTAGATGAGAAGTCGTCTCATTTTTATCTTTGGCATTCTAGATTAGGTCATAGTCTAGTGATCATTTAAAACTTTTGGTCCAATCAGGTCATTTAGGAAAAATTTCTGTTAGTGATATTACTGAGTGCAGTGGTTGCAATTTTACAAAAATGTCTACTTTTCCTTTTAATAAAAATACTTATCTTTTTACTTCTCCTTTTCATATTGTTCCTATAGATTTATAAGGTCCTTTCCCTGTTGAAACTAAAAGTGCTTCCATGTATTATGTTTCATTTATTGATCATTATAGTCGTTTTTCCTAAGTTTATTTGATGTCTCATAAATCTAATTTCTTTAAAATATATTACGCTTTTTCATAATATGGTTCAAATTCAGTCTTCTACTTCTATTAAAATCCTTCATTGTGATTTGGGTGGAGAATACTTTCTTCCGAATTCACAAACTTCTTAGCTACTCGTGACACTATTCACTAATTGTCTTGTTTTGACATTCCTGCTCAAAATGGTCATACAGAACTCAAATATCATCATCTTCTTGATACTGCTAGGTCTCGTCCTTTGTCTTTTTCTACCCCGTCTATGTTTTGAGGAGAAATTTTTCTCACTATAACTTATCTTCTGAACCGAATGTCTACTCCACTTCTCTCTAGTATATCTCCCTATGAGTGTCTCTATGATCAAGCTCCCAACTAGTCTCTCTTTTGTGTGTTTGGCTCTACTTACTTTGTTCTTCTCCCTAAGCGAGATCGTACCAAACTTAATGCCCAATGTGCCCTATGTGTTTTCTAGGGAGATGGCATCAATCAAAAAGGCTATCGGTGTTATGACCTATAACCAAGAAATTGTAGGTATCTCGGCTTGTCATTTTGCTTGAGCGTCTATCGTATTATTCTCTTCCTCTCAAAACTACTTCAATCACCAAAGAGGATTTGATTCACATTGACACTTTTCCTTTGGATGTATCCACTGAGGAGTGTGTCTTCAACCTTGAAATATCAGATATTCCCGTTGCTCCTGTGCCCATGAGCTCTACTTCACTACCTCATTTCCTTTGGTTTACTCTCGTTGTCGTGCAACTCCCCTACCTCCTTCTCCCAAATTTCCTGCCCCTTAATCTGCCTCTGAGGACTCTGATTTGTTTGCACACCGGTATCCTATTCGTGATCGCCATCCTCTGGTAAGACTTGGTTTTTCAAAGGCTTACTTCTTACCTTATTGTTCCTTTTTATCCCATATCCATGCTTACTTTAAAACCAGGTCAAATAAAGAATCTTATCATGATCCTAACTAGGTGAATGCTATGAATGATGAGCTCAATGCTCTTGATATAGCTTAAACTTGTGAGTTGGCTCATCTACTGAAAGGTATGAATCTCATTGGTGGTACGTGGGTTTACAAAGTGAAGACTCACTCTAATGGGTCTTTGGAGCGGTATAAAGCTCCCTTAGTGGCAAAAGGAGTTTTCTCAAGAATACGGCATTGATTGTGAGGAGACATTCGCTCCTATTGCAAAAAATGACCACTATTTGCATTTTGATCACTATGGCTGCTATGCATCAGTGGCCTCTGTTCCAGTTGGATGTTAAGAATGCATTTCTGAATGGCTATCTTCCAGAAGAGGCTTATATGCGCCCGCCTCCGGGTGTTTCTCATGCTCGAGGTCTTGTTTGTCATCTACATCATGCTATCTATGGCCTAAAACAATCTCCTCAAACTTGGTATACGAGCTTTCAGGATGTGATTCCTCAGATTGGTTTTCAATCTAGCACTCGTGACTCCACTCTCTTTGTATGCCGATCATCTCATGGTCTTGTTCTTCTCTTGCACTATGCAGACAATATGAGTATTACTGGTTCTAATCCCAATCCCATTCAAGAGGTGAAACTTCATCTCTTCCGTGAATTTGAAATGATGTTGCCTCTTCCCCTATGGGTTGCCTCCTGTCCCAATATAAGTATGCTAATGATATTCTCCATCGTGCTCATCTCACAGATGACAAAACTGTTGACACTCCTATTGAGTTGTATGCTAAGTTCTGTGCTTACGATGGTTTTTCTCTTGATAATCTTACAGAATATTGAGAACTTGTTGGCAACCTAGTTTATCTTATGATGACTCGGCCTAACATTAGCTATGTTGTCCACATTGTTAGTCAGTTTGTTTCTACTCCACGTTCTATATATTGGGCTGCATTATTGCGTATTCCGAGGTATATTCGTGGTACTATCCATTAGTATTTATTACTCTCATCTACTTCGAGCTTAACTCTTCAAGCCTTTGCTGATGCTAATTGGGCCAGTGATGTCTCTGATCAGAAGTCCACTTCTGGCTTCTATGTGTTTCTAGGTGATTCTCTTATTTCTTGAAAAAGCAAGAAGTAATCTGTTATTGCTCGCACTACCGCTGAAGTTGAATATCAAACTATAGCATATGCTACTTTTGAAATTGTTTGGCTCTGTTGTCTTTTATCAGATATGGGTGTTATTCTTTCTATTCCCATACCTCTTCATTGTGATAATAAGAGTGCTATTCAGATTTCCCACAACTCTATTTTCCATGAGCGCACGAAGCGTATTAAGATTGATTGTCACTTTGTTTGCCAGCATCTTCAATCTGGCACTATTGCTTTGCCATTAGTCGCTTCTTCGCTATGGTTGGCTGATTTTTTTCTGAAAACCCTCACTATTGCTTGCTTTTGTTTCTTCCTTGGCAAATTCTCGATACTCTCAACCCTATGCCCTCGCATCCTCAGTTTGAGCGGGGGTGTGAAATATAATGTTATGTAATTTTGTATTTATTTCAATTTTCTAGGGGTAGCTTATTCTTTCATACTTTACATATTAGCTAATAGTGTATTAGGTAATTGTGTATCAGGGTAAATCAAATTGTACTCTCTTTCAACAAGAATACGATTTTGTTGTTCGTTTCTCTCACCAAACACTACGATCTAATGATTTCGATCATTCTTAATTTTATCTTTTCTCATTTTACCATACATCCACCTTTTCATCTCCATTTCCGATCTATTTTATAAACACTTTTTTGGTTGCCCAACACTCTAAACTATATAACATACTCGAACTGCTATCCAATCAAACTTTTCTTCTAACATAAGGTATACAGCAACCATATAAAATATCGGATGCATTCCTTCACTTAGTCTAACTCGTATTAATTTCATGCGTAACATACCCACCAATCTTTTCTTTGCTAGTACAATGGTCCCTGGGTATTAAAAATTGTTCTCGACCTTCATCGCTAGCTATTCTTTCACTCAATTCATATTTTGGCTACTTACATGTCATATATTCGGCATTAATCCTACTTATCCGAAATTTTTCAGATTCTATATGACAATTTAATAAATAAATAAATAAATAGAAGAAGGAGAAGAAGGAAATATTAACTAACCTTGTGCATCCATAAACTTACTAATTCCCCCAAAAATTATAATTTTAGCTCAGGTTGTCTCATAAAGATCATCTGTTTTCGATTATCTAATAAATCGCTTAATGAAAGTAGATTATTTTTCCATTCATTTCAAAACTTCCATGATCCCTTCCCGAATGAGAGTTGATAGGCATTTATGTACATTTTAGATAGTTTCAAGGCCATATATTGAATTTTTGAATATATGGATGGTTTCTATTTGAACCTTTATTTAGGAATAAAGCAAATCTGAATACAGTACAATAAGAGCAATACTTCTGAAATTTTTTGGTAAGTATATAATTTTTCTGAATGTTAATAAACAAATGAACAAAGTATAATAAAATGTAGAAAGTAACTGAATTGAAACAAAGGAAAGACCACCTTTGCCACGAATTTAGTGGTTATAAAAAGTCTTTGTTGTCTCGTATGATACAACTTATGAAAACTGTATAAAATTTTGAATAACAGGCAATAAGATGTGTGGTACCAGCACATTATCCAAACTCAACATGGCGAAAGCTTGAACAGTTGATCAACTAATCTAAGCCAAATTTTGGATAGAGCTGGATAGCTTGTAATGAGCCTGTGAGTAGTTTCAGCATATATTTTTTCTGCCAAGTGAAGCCCAAACAACTAGGAGCCCAGCTTGGCTTAGTTCATTTTCAACCCAACCCTTCATGGCCTGGGCTTACAAAATAGTGAACAACAGTAATATATATTGAAGAGGTGGCTTACTTGATATAGGGGTGAGCCACTAGGATTATAAAGCATAATGGTCGTCTCTGGCACTGAAACATTACAAGTCCACATAATGGCATTGGATTCAGTTGATTGCGGCCTATCAGGTTTAGAACCTCTTTCTTGAAGCACCATTTTCTTCCTTTTTGAGGACTGCAGGTGCATCCATGGCTTTAATCTGCTCATCACGATGTTGCACAGAGCACCTCCAAGCTTAACAACAATTTCAGATCTGACGGGTGAGGTAGGCTGGCAAGTAAAGCATTCTTAATAAGCAAACAAAGTGTGATGCAGAAGATAAAAGTATCTGACAGTTATTCAAATGTTAACAACTCCATAAAAACAGTGAAAATGCACTGGTAGTCCAAATTGATAAATAGCTATCACCAGAGTCAAACAAATAAATTATTTGATAGCTGCACTGGTCTAACGATAATAGCTGTTTACATGTTTTTATGCTTCCTTAAATAGTATAAACTGACTGAAGCAATGGGTAATAAGATGTAATCTATCTACTTCAATAAGAATTAAACAAATTTTTCAAAACTACATTCTGAATAAGCAACAAATAGAACTAAAATTTAACATTTTCCACATATATTTTTTATAAATTAAAATATGATGGCAAAGATATCAAGAGGATACCGCCCTTTTGTAGAAAAGGGAAAATTTAACATTTCCCAGTTCCCATATTAATGTATCTGTAAAACTCAACAAGCAAAGACATAGCACCTTATGAAAATTAAAAAGACTTGCAACTCTGCCACTAGATATCCATAGAAAATAAATGCATCTTTGTCTTGCATTCTTGCATGAACATTGCAAGAATCCTTTTTAGTGAGTGAAATTCCTTGAGAGTGTGCATCCTTGTGAGCTTTGAAGTTGAAACCAAGTTTTTACATGTTTGATTTACCGAGCTGAGGGGTGACATGAATTACAACACTTGAACCTAGAAGTTTAAAAGGCTTGCTATACACACTAAGCGTGGTCATGTGCCTTCAACGGCAGCAGAAATTCCTTTAGTTTAGCTTTCATTTAATTTTTGTTTAGTTATAGTAGTGGCCAGATGGTTTTTGAGGTCTTACACTTCGTTTTGTGCCCTATTAATGTATATTAATTATAGTGTTTATGTATATTGATAGTAGAGGATGTATTTAGCTGTAGGGAATGTATTTAGACCTTATGGAATCTGTATAGTCACCTATAAACATGTATAAATAAACACAAAGGAACCTAGTTGGGTGTGTGGAACATTTCTTTTACTAGTCCCATAACATGATATCAGAGCGTCAATCTTTTATTCTTGTCTGTGTCATGAGAACCTAGATACAGATTCTCAAGAACTCTCTTTGGTCAGCCAATGTTTGGCACCATCAAAGGATGAGGTATCATCACTGTCAAGCATAAGTCCATCCTAAAACACTATTTCAACAGGTTCTTCAATTCTGTGAAGTCGTCACAGAGAGGCAACCGTTATCGAAGGAACGCCGTCACCGGAAAGTCCACTCACGTGCCGTCTATTCATCTGTGCATGCTACGCATGTGTGTGCATGAAGCTCCATCAAACTTTCAGTGACACTCCAGCAACTCCTTCAATACTACTTATTCACTGTTTGAACAATTTTTCCTCTTCCCCTTTACATATCAGTTTACTGTTAGTAATCCAGTGCTACCGTGATCTGATTCTAGCTTCTGAGATATCCGTTGAACAAAAGATGATTGGTAATTCAATTCCTATGCCTCAACAGTTAACAATAAGGAAATTGAATGGAGCGAATTACGTTCAAAGATCAAGGCAATAAAATTTGCATTAATTGGGTAAGGTAAGTAGAAACATTTGACTATGTCTGGTCCTTCTAAAACTGATCCTAAGCATGATGCTTGGATTCAAGAAGATGCATATCTAGTTAGCCTATTATGGAACTCCATGGAAGCCAATATCGCTGATTTGTGTGCTAACCTTGACATGTGTAAAGATATATGGGAATACGTTCGTCTACTGTTTTCTAGTGATTTCACCCCTATGTATGATCTATCGTTGGAATTCTTTCAGCTCCAACAGTCAGGCAGGCCAGTTACGGAATACTTTGCCTCTCTAAAGCGTGTTCATGAGGAACTAAATTCTCTACAGCCATTATCTATAGACATTAATGAGATGCAGAAGCAAAGGGAGCAGATAGTTGTCCTTCGATTCCTATCCGTATTGGATTCTAAAATTGAGCCGGTTAAAGCCCAAATACTCAGTGGAGCTTCTCTTCTCTCATTTCTAGAAACCTATTCTAGAGTTATGAGAACCACTTCTAGAGATTCATTCACCCTGTTTGATATTGCATGATTTGCCCCAATCAGTCAAATACCTTCAGATAATAAAAGTCCTAGTTATTAGCCTACGTTTCAGTCTGGTGATCATGGAACTCATGGAGGTCGTGGTATAAGACCCAAATGCTCTAATTGCGGCCGGGCTAGACATGTTCGGGAGATTTGCTGGGATCTTCATGCCCACAGCCCTAATTCAGTTCAAGCATATAAAAAATTCTATCCATTCACAACGATCCATAGTGATGTCTGGGGACCTTCACGTATCAAAAATATTACCAAGACTCACTTGTTTATTTTATTTGTAGATGATCATACTAGGATCACTTGGGTGTTTCTCATGAAAGAGAAAATAGAGGTTGAGAAAAGCTTCAAAAATTTCAACACGAATTCAAACCCCTTGCCAAAATACAAATCTTTGAGATTGATAATGCAAAGGAATATTTCAAACACATTCTCAGATATTACCTACAATGTCAAGGCATCATACATCAAAGTTCATGTGTCGACACTTCTAACAAAATGGAATAGCAAAAAGAAAAAAACAGACACATTCTAGATGTTGCTAGATCACTATGTTTTCTACTCATGTCCCCAAAAACTTCTTGGGGAAGCTAAACTCATAGCAACTTATCTCATAAATCAAATGCCTTCCTATGTCTTGAACTTCCAAACATCTAGTCACCTCCCTCTTCACTTCTATCCCAACACCAGAATTGTCTCAACAATACCATTCAAAGTATTCAGGCGTTTCGTGTTTGTCCATGAACATGTGTATATTCATTGGTTAAATAAGGTGCAATTGTTGTGCCCCAAATACAAAAAGATTTTGCACGTCCATGGATGTCACATTCATTGAACATCAACCTTACGACCCCAAATCTGATATCCAAAGGGGGAATCTCTTATAGGAATACCAGCTTTAGGAAATTGATGCCAACTAACACCAACCCAAGTCTATGAGTCACCGCCCCTTCTAGCTCATCCAATCCTACTCCAACAAACCACAGTCACCAACACCAACACCAAACCTAAAAATCTTCCACATCATTCAACTCTTGCCCAATGCCCGAAACTTGTAGTCAACGGTGAGCTCGTTGTATATTCTTGGAAGAAGAAGACTCGAGGATTTAGAGCAACAAACAACTTCGGAGCAAAGTCAAGAATATGATCCGAATGCAAAAACAAATGGAACTTCACCAAGTAACTTTAGCTCTGAATTCATGACTAATGAGTCTATTGCTAATGACCTTGATTGCCCCATTGCTTTTAGGAAAGGTGTGAGGTCACATACTAGCATCCAATCTACAACTTTGTCTCGTATACTATGTTGCTCGGACTCTGGTACGAGAATCGGATGCGGGTGTGAATCTAGGTGTCAGACACCTCAAGTCTAGAAATA
>QLOD02000017.1:17897442-17936370 GCA_003260245.2 Sideroxylon spinosum | reverse complement strand
TCGGAGAGCGCCATCGCCGGAAAAGAATTTGTATGTATTATATTCTCATTTGTTTATGTGAATCGCTTCGATTGATCCAGTTTGGTTTCGAATCGATCGAACTCCTAAAAAGAATAATTCTTTCATCTAAGCATCACAGCAGTATCCGAATTGAAAGTGCAGTATCCGATTCCGCACCCGCACCCGCACCCGTACCCGCACCCCACCCGCACCCGAGTGGGTACTCCACTGTTTTGGGCGAGTCCGTGCAACTTAGCTCGTATAAAGGGTTGTCATCTAGCCATCAAACGTTTGTGGCAAAATCTAAGTGCAAGTTTCTAACTCCACTCAAGAAGCCATGTCAATTCTAGAATGGTAGACTGCAATATGGGAAGAAATGCAAACACTAAAGAAAAATGGAACTTGGCAGATTTCGGAGATACCGAGTAACAACCAGTAGGATCTAAATGGATATTAACCGTCAAATATAAGGCTGATGGAAGCATGGACAGATTTAAAGCATGATTGGTTGCAAAAGGGTTCACTCAATCCTATGGCATTGACTACCAAGAGACGTTTGCTTCGGTAGCCAAACTAAACCCTAGTCGAGTACTACTATCATTAGTTGCCAATGTTGACTGGCTTCTTCACCAACTTGTTGTCAAGAACACCTTCCTCAATGGAGACCTTAAAAAAGAAGTCTACATGGACATTCCTCTTGGCTTTGAAACAAAGGCAACCATGAATAAGTTATACGAGCTCAAGAAATCCCTTCATGGTCTAAAGTAATCTCCAAGAGCTTGGTTTGATAGGTTTAACAAAATATTAAAGTATGGGTATTCCCAATGTCAAGCAGATCAAACTTAGTTTATCAAACACTCAACCGAAGGAAAATTTGGCAATTCTCAAAGTGTATGTACATGATATCATCCTAACAGGTGATTATGAAGACAAACTGATCAAGCTCAAAACCTTACTCTCCAAAGAATTTGAAATCAAGGATCTTGGGAGCCTAAAATACTTTCTTGGAATGAAAGTAGCCCCATCAAGAAAGAGAATTTCAATGTCACAAACGAAGTATGTCCTAAACCTTTTTAAAGAGACAGGAATGCTTGGGTACAAACCAGCTAAAACACCCATGGACTCGAGTAATAAACGTGCAGCAAATAAGGACAGTGGTCCCGTGGACAAAGGCAAATATCAAAGACTTGTAGGGAAGTTGATTTATCTCTCGCAAACCAAACTAGATATTGAGTTCTCGGTTAGTATAGTAAGCCAATTCATAAATAATCTGACCGAAGAATATATAAAAGTTGACAACTGAGGTAACACAAAATGGCACCTAATAAAGGCTTATACTTCAAGAAAACTACAAGGGAAGATATTGAAGTGTTCACTGATGCTAACTAGTCGGATCAATAACTAGCCAAAGGTCAACATCTGGTTATAGGAGTGTACATGAATCGATTCAGTTCGGGTTCATACTAAACCCAGAAATGAACTAATTTTTTTAGTTCTTGGAAATTGAACCCGAAACTGAACCGATTTCAACTTGGAGCTGAACCAACTGAACCGAAAATATCGGGCCGAGTTAGTTCAGTTTTCGGGTTAGTATAAATCGGCTTGGGTCAGGCGGGTTTCAGGTTAACTCGATTTATTCATTTTCGATTCCTAAACATTCAAATAAATAATATACTATATATTAATATAATAGGATAAATATTATAATACACATAGTATTATATTATATAAAATTATATATTATATATATTATCAAACCCATAGAACTACAGTTACTATTTAATAATAGTTACCATTTTACATATAATTTATACGTCATATAGTTATTATTTATATTACATAATATATTATTGTATATTACAAATAGTTACTTTTAAACCTACAAAAAAAAAAATTTAGTTACTGCTTTAATTATGAAATAGTAACTGTTTTATATATAATATTATATAACAATATGTATATTATATAATATATTATGTATAATAATATATAACAATTATTTTTTTTGCGTAGGTTTCGGGTTAGATTATTCTAGATTCAGTTTCAGTTCGGTTTCCGTTTTTTGTCCACTAACCGAGAACCAAACTGAAAATATTGGTTTTTATTTTTTTAATCCTGAACCGAACCGATTTGACACGGACTCAAACCAAACCAAACCGAAGTGATTGGATTTGTTCACTTTTTGGGTTATTCGATTTTTTTTATGCACCCCTATCTGGTTATTATATGTTTAGGGAAACCTAGTAACATGGTGAAGCAAGAAACAACCAATAGTTTCTTGAAGCAGCACAGAAGCGGAGTTTAGAGCGATTATACACGGAATTTCTGAGGTAATATGGCTGAAAGACTAATGGGGGAACTAGGAATCATCACTTCTGAACCAATGAAGATATTGTGACAAAAATTCAACTATTAGCATTGCAAAGAATCCGGTGCATCACGACAGGACAAAACATGTAGATATAGATTTCTACTGCATAAACGAGAAGATAGAAAATGAGACATTTACTCTGCTATATACACCAACAGACCAATAAATAACAGATATCCTCACTTATGCTTTGCCAAGAAAGAATTTTGAATATATGAGTACCAAGCTTGGCTTGATTAACATCTATGCCTAGCTTAAGGGGGGAGTGTGGAAATACCTGATTCTTGATTTTCAAGGATATCGATATAGTAATTAGGATCATTTATTTTTAGTTGACTATGTTAATTTAGGAATAAAGAGATTTTGGAAGATTCTTGATGTCTCTATTAGTTTGTATCCATTTTGTAGTTTCCCATATTTGTAATTACCTAGTTTCCTGATTTTGTGGTAACTAGTTTCCTGTGACCAAGAATAATGAGAGGAGCTTCTTTTTCTTCCATTATTAATAAGCTATACGTTTTAACATTTATGTTAGAAGTTGTCAAACATCAGACCATCAAAAAAATTATATGTTTTATATAAGATATGGACTTCTCTCACCTTAACACCTAGGTTTTAAGGTTGAGCCCCCTACTCTTCTATATTGTTGGACTTCTTTAATAAGATATCAGAGCGGGTTTTTAGCTGGGTCTCACCATAGTCCACGCTGAGCCTATGTCCATGCGGGCAACGTGAGGGAAGTTGTTAGAAGTTATCCACATCGCCCATCAAAAAAATTATATGTCCCGTATAAGAGATGGACTTTTCTCACCTTAACAACTAGGTTTTAAAGGTGATCCCCCTACTCTTATATGTTGTTGGGCTTCTTTAATAATTTACAAATAGGAGAGAGTTATTTCTTCTCAAAGATCCACATTGAAAAAGTGCATAAAAAAAAAAAAACCACTACCACTGCAGGAGTGGTATTTGCGCAGCAAAGTTTCAACTCTTAGTAAGAACTGACTCTTGGGTGCACCTGTACTATTAGCAGATTTAGGTAATTTTGAGCAGTTTTGAAATTTGATTCTTCTTTGGACTTGTGTTTCCTAATAAAAGGGCCATATTTCAAAAGATCATTGATGATGAAAAGCTAAGGAAATTTGTTGATTTCTAACTTGGTAGGATTCCCTAAACTGTTTCGATTCCGACACTGAATTGGAGTTAGATTTCTTCTCAGGTATTTGGCAATCCAAGAAGAGACTTTGATGATGAAAATCATGGGCTTAAACTCAATTTATTAAGAAATTTTTATTTTTATTTTTTTAAAGGTTTGGGGCTGAGATTGATACTCAGGAGATTGCACCTTTGTGAGATTGAGAATTCATTAAAGAATGAATGACCACACAACTCTCCATGTGTTGAAGAAATTTATGAACATCCCTGGGTTCTAAGATATGTCATTGGGAGACTTGTCAGTTTTAGCTGAGTTGATAAATATTGGCAATTGTACAGGCATTGGGGAAACATGGGCCATAAGCAAGAGTAGATCAAGTGAGGACAGGTGATGTTAGTCTTTTATTCGGGTTAACTGTTCTAACTAACAATATTTTTCTAGTGGTTTTCTTTTCAAGGTAGTCGCCCTAAAGAGTTGAGGTTTTACCTACAAATGGTTATAGGTTACCTCTTTATATCGCATTGTTTGTGTGATTGATTATTTTACCACATTTATTAATGTTATTGTGGTTGTTTGAGTGATTTGTGGATCCCCCATCAAAAACTAGTCCCTACCATTCAAGAAAAACCCTTTGCAAGCTAAATGGAACCCTGCATAAAGCAGTGAATGTTTCTCACTTGGAGGTCATGTTATCCGAAAATTTATACCCTTATTAAAAGATGGCGGCCTCGTAGTAACATAAATGACGTACCAGTTACCTAATTTAGAATACTGAAGAAGAAATTTCTCCATAATGCTCACACCAACTATCAAATGGAAAAAGTGTGGAGCATAAGGAAGAGAAACAGATTGCAAGTTGGCAATGGACATGCTGACAAACCTGTAAAGGAATGTAAGCCGAAGAAACAACATCAAGGTTTTGTATCTCCACAACTGATATGCTAGCTTCTCTAAAGACCTGCAATATGATAGAGGAAACAGAGTGATAAAAGGAGCAAACCATAGCACAAATATTAATCAGGACACCAATAAAACGGGGCATTCACTATTGTTCCTTACATAAATCTCACTGAAATCCAGTTGAATATTGAGTCGTGTACTCTCCCCCACATCTTCAATAGAATGGGATTTGATGGTTTTAACTTGAATACCAGTGATGTTATTCTCCACAACAAGATCATGTTCCTTATGCACAAACTTGACTTCCAATTTGGGCAAGTTGAAGTTCAGCTACAAAACACAAAACAAAAATGCTAATGTTTTACAACAGACCATAAATTTTGTAAGTAATAGACTGAAATCCTGTACGCAGTATCCCCAAGGTCCCTCTCATATAGGTTTCCACCCAAAAAGCACAGATACATAATGTGGCATGGGACATGAATACTACGTAAACAAACATGCTGAAATGAAACGAATAAAAAAAATGAAACAACAGTGCAAAGACAACAAACGCATATCTATTTATAGGCTTACATGAGGATAGTTATTTTTTCATTTTTACATTATACATATATCCATACTTTATTCCATTAGAAAAAATAAAAACTTATCAATAAATTAAGAAATAAAAATAGTAATAAAACATTTTCCTCCACCTACATATTACAAAATAAGTGTGAACAATGTTTTTATATTTATTTTAGAAAGTTATATCCATAAAAAAAATGTAGCATTCCTACACTTAAAAAAGAGCTGACAGACGGATTTATACATATAATGTTATTATTTTCGACATTGCAGCATGCTTTATGCATCTAAATTATAGACATGTGCATCCCCCAGTATCTGAATTGCATATCATACATAAAAAGTTAGCAAGGCAAATTTCGAAATGATTGAAAATGTTTATCACTAATAGAATTATGAAAACTATTTAATAAAAGATTTAGAATGAATGAGGAAAAAGAAAGGCTAAAAATAGGAAGAAAAAGGAAATGCACTATAAGCCATACAATTAAATTTTGAAACCACTAACCTTTTCAGGAATCATGGAAGCGTACTTTGTCAAAGAAAAAATTGCTGCTTGTTTTTTCTGTGGTTTTTTAACAGCGTTAGACTCAACACTGGCTTCAACAACTTCCCTAGCATGAGCAAATGTGTCAGCTGAACACTTCTTTTTAAGGAATAGCTCCTCATTTAAGTTCAAATTGACATCTCCACTTATAATTTCCATATTCTTAATAATAACACCTGCATCCCTGCAGCAAGAAAAATTAAACACAAGAAGCTCAGCTGAAAAACCAAGCACTGCTAACAGTTAAAAGGCTCTTCCTTTCATTCTATGATTTATTTATTTGGTAAGGAGAGTGGATGGGTAAACAAGTTCAAGATTAATCAGTTCAAACTACTAACAAAAAGAAAAAGAAATAAACACACATAGCCAGCCCAATAGTAATAATGTGGTCGTGTTCAAAAATTGATAGGTATAGGTACCCATAAGTGCTCATCATGTGGCACAATCCCCCCCCCCAACCAACATTTCCATTTCATGAAGCGACGCCTAAAGATGGCTTCAACCCTTCTAACTAACTCAAAACTAGAGCGTTGCATACCTCACCCAACCAAATCACTCGCCACAATGGCCTCCTCAAAAAAGCACCTCTCTCGGACGAGCACTCCCTCAAGGGCGTGCCTCCCTTAGACAAGATACTCTCCTCATGAGAGATCTTACCTCTCATCCTCCAACCTAAGAAAGACAGTTGAGTCTAGAGGACCCTCTTCCATTATTCACTCAGGACCATTAATGATGCAACACACGTATCTTCTCGTCCATCACCGTCATCCAGCTCAATAATAGTAATGCTTATTCATAAGATTTTGGAAGAAAAATAGAGGACAAAGCACAAACAAAAGACTGTAGACGAGGTAGTGTACGACAATAAGATACAAAGTTCGCAATATAATATTTTGTATAAGAATGTTTACCTTGTCGTAGGGCAAAAGGTAGTGTTAGAAATATTATAAATATAGAAACACGATTAGATTGTTTCCTAGAATAGGAGATGGGATTAGATATGTTAGCAATAATTGATACGGTTAATCCTTTCCTGAAATTGTAACATTCTTATATATAAATATACATAGTTTTTCCTATTGTGGGTTAAGCCATTCCAGTCAATGTTTGTTCTTAATATTGGAGCAGAGATCCTAATTCTGTCACTTTTTCGTCGACATCAATCTTTGTCACAATCAGAATTGACTTGCAACCTATTGTCGACAAGCCATCGTTGCTGGCCTCCTCAACCGCCCTTGATCTTCATTGCACAGCCTTCCTCGAAGTTGCAGCCCATCGTCAATCTCCATCTCAGACTTTGTAACTGGTTGCAAATCACCATTACAAACCCTAATCGAGGTCATCGTCACAAGCCCAGATCAATGTCGTCATTGCTGCATCATTTCTTCAATGAATAATTGAATCCATGTTTCATCCTTGAGCCTTTTGTCATCATAGCCTCCATCGCAAACTTCATCATTGTTCATGCCACAGTTAGCAATGACCTCTGAATTCAGTACCACCAATGCTCTTCCTATGGAATCATCAGAGTCCTCGGCTTAACCATATAACTACCCAAATGTTAACTAGAAAAAACTATCTCTAGTGGTCTAAGATAGTCATATTTTCCTTGACTAGTCTTGGCAAACAAAGGCATCGTATTGATACTGCTCCAACCTCCTATGCGCCCTCCTACAACACTTAGGTTCAGGATGATACAAATATTGTAAGTATTTTTTGGAACTCTATGGAAACTGAGATTGCTGATATATGCACTCATCTAGATACCTATCAAGAGATTTGGAAGTATACTCGTTTGTTTTATACTCTAGCAATCTCAAATCATATTTATAATATCTTTAGTGATTTCTTCAAATTTCAATAGTCTTGGAGAAAACACTTATATAGTATTTTGCAGCCCTGAAGAAGATGTATGAAAAATAGAACTCTTTTCAACTATTATCTACTGATATCAATGAACTATAAAGGCAACGAGAATAGATGATTGTACTAAAATTCCTTGATGGTCTTGATCCAAAATTTGAATCAGCCAAAGGTGTCAATTCATGGTGATGCTCTCTCCCATCTCTTGCAGAGACTTACTCTCTTGCCGTAATAGTTGCTTCGTAGATCCTCCAGTTGAATCCGAATCTACTCGTTCTGCATTTATTAGTCAAACTAGTGGTATTGATGGTCAGGTCACTCGAGATAATAATGGAGTAAACCGCAACATTAGGGGCAAGGGAACACGATTGAAATGTACACATTGTGGATGACGTGGTCATCTTCGTGAAAAATATTGGAAATTATATGGTAAGCCTATGCAGATGGCAAATGCCGCTACTGCAGATACTCCTACTCCATATACTCTTGCTTATAATGATATGCCTACTAGCAATAAGATTCATCCTGCTCCATCAGTGACTATCTCCAACGAATAGTATTCTAAGTTCCTTTAGTTTCATCGTCTTAGTAACGCGGTCAAAGGCGTTAGCATAGCTCATCCCTCTCCTTATATACCTTTATCTTATGTACTCTATATTCCTTCATTTGCTTTTTGCCTTATGTCTGTCAATAAACTTACTTCACAATTAAATTATTTAGTGACATTTCTTCCTTATTGTCACCATTCAGGATTTGACAACAAAGGATAAAATTGATGGAGGGTGTGAAGCCAAAGGGGTTTACTATCTTGATACACAATTTGGGCGAACCTCTACAGCCTGTTTTGTAGTGACCTCACCATTGGAGATTCACTATCACCTTGGTCATTCATCATTAGTTAAATCAAAGTCTATCTCTAGTTTTTGTCAATTGCAATATTTGAATTGTAAGTCTTGTCAGTTAGGAAAACATTCTTGTGCTTCCTTATTTCCAAGAGTAAAAAATAGAGTTTTACGGCCTTTTGATTTAGTCCATTCTGTTGTTTGGGGTCCGAGTCGTGTTGTCTAAAAATTTGGTTTTCAGTACTCTGTTACCTTTGTGAATGATTTCTCCCGAACAACTTGGTTATATTCAATGAAAAATTGTTTTAGGTTATTTCCTATCTTTCAATCTTTCTGTACTGAAATACAAACTCAATTAGGAAAGCCATGAAAATTCTTCATGGTGATAATGCCTGAGAATATTGTTGTAAAACATTAGCTAAGTTTATGTTCCTAGGGGTCAATCTACAACTCTCTGAATATTTGAGGCGACTTTATAATTTTCAAATTTACTGTGATTACTCTGCAGTTTTTCAGAATCTTTGAACTTTTTTTTTTTCTTGTTGATTGCATTGACTACTCTGATGGCTAGTGGAATTAGTGTTAAGTTAATAAGCACCAATTACACATATTGGGCCTATGTTATGAAGAATTTCCTTTTGGGAAAGAATATGTGGGGCTACATTACTGGGACGGAGACAACTCCAACGGATGCTAAAGCAGAAAAACTATACAGAATTGAAGAATAATCGAGAGGTAAACTGTTAATGTGCATTAATAAGATTCATGTATAAGTGTAGGATGTATCTAGACCCTAGGAAATCTGGAAGGACAGTCTTTGTACATGTATATATACACTCCTAAATATTCTAAGATATTAAAGTTCAGATTTTCCATAAGTCTTGTTTCATGACATGGTATCAAGGCAAGTTCTGCTCTCAATCTAACAGAGCCAAAAACGTGAAAGAACTGTCATCATTGGCGATGTGAAGAACAGCCCATCCATCTCTGGTAATCTGCTATTAATGTGGGTATCTCCGTTTCCAAAGTAGGATATATTGCGCACCATTGTTCTGCTCACTCCACGCTCATATTTGTTTCTGGCAACAGTCCCCTTCTTTCTTTTCCATCTTACTGTAAGGAACTGGCCTCACAAAACAGAATAGAAATATTAATGAAAATAAAATAAATATAAAATAAATTTTAAATTAAATATTAAAAATATTCAAATTAAATTAAAATAAATATTAATTTAATAAATATAAATATATATATAAATAAATTTTAAAATTAAATATTAGTTTTATTTTATTTTGAATATTTTTAATATTCATGCTCCTTGGGTTCCCATTATTGGAACGATGTTTTTATTTATTTTTGTTTCGAATTGGTCAGGAGAAGCTTTATGCACTGGTAGAATCGCCTACCGCCGATGAGTCCAACCGTCAAAAGTCCTATTGCCGGAAAACCAGCTATGTGCTCACACACTTGCCGACGCGTGAAGCCCACTCGCAGTACTCTCACCGACACGTGAGTCATCGTTGCGACCTCTTTTTCCGATGCAATCATTTTCCTTCGGCGAGCCTAGTGTGGTATCCATTTGTTGTTTTCGGTTTGATTCTCAAAGTCTTTCACTGGTTGCTTGTTCATCGTCACTGTTCCTCTCCTTTCCAAGTGAAGCTTACAGCATGCTTTTGCTCTAATGGCTTCTTCAAATCTACCTGTTGAACAGAAGCTTTTTGGTCCTATCCTTATGCCTCAACAGTTAGCACGTAGGAAATTAAATAGAAAAAAAATTACATATAATGGTCCGAAGCTATTAAAGTTGCATTAACTGGATATGGCAAACAGAAAAATTTAATCGAGTCAGGACCGAATCAACCTAATCCTTGGTATGATGATTGGTGTAAGGAGGATGCTTATCCAGTCAATTCATTATGGAACTCTGTGGAACCTCATATTGCTAACATGTGCAATTATCTAGATACATGCAAAGATATATGGAAGTATGTAAGTTTTTTATTTTCAAGTGACCTCACTTGCATGTATGATCTCTCACTTAAATTCTTTCAGCTACAACGGTCAGGCAGACCGATTATTGAATATTTTGCCTCTTTGAATAGGGTCTATGAAGAATTGAACTCTCTACAACCATTATCCTCAAACATTACTGAGATGCAGAAGTAACGTGAACGGATGGTTGTGTTTCGTTTTCTTGCTGACCTGGACTCTGAATTTGAGTCACTTAAACTTCAAATACTTAGTGGAGCCTCTCTTCCCTCATTTATAGCAACTTATTCTAGAGTTATGAGGATTGCTTCCCGAGATTCATCCACTACTACTGATGCTAAACAATCTACCCTTATCAGCCAGATGCCTCCAGATAGTAAAAATCTTAGTTATCAGATCCCGTCTCAGTTTGGTAAGAGTCGTGGAGGTCATGGCCGTGGTCATGGAGATCGTACTACGAGGCTAAATGGTCCCATTGTGGTCGCGTTAAACATATTAAGGAGAATTGCTGGGATTTTCATGGGAAGCCAGCTCACATGGCTCATGCAGTTTCATTTGATGTCCCTATAGATAAATCCAGCACTAATGAGACTGTCAAACCAACAACTGTGACTATTTCAGGAGAAGAATATGCCAAACTTACCAAGTAACAAACAGCTCATCAAGCATCTCTTCCTACAGCCTTTTTAGCTCATCGAGGTAATACTAGTACTTGTATGTCTACCTCTTCACATATATCCTGGGTTTTTTATTTTGGTACTTCAGATCATATGTCTAGTACTTCTTCATTAGTATCTGATATTCAATGTTCCTCCATTTCCAATGTTACTACAGTTAATAATTCATCTAATCCAGTTAAGGGTATCGGTAAAGTATTTCCATCTTTTGATTTATCCTTATCCTCTATGTTATATATTCCTTCATTATCTTTTAATCTTCCATCCATCAACAAACTCGCCAAATGACTAAATTGTTCAGCAATATTCTTTCCTAATTCTGTAATTATTCAAGATATGAGGACGCAGAGGAGGATTGGAGACAAGCATGAAGCTTAAGGACTCTCTTATCTGACTTGCCCATCAACCTCCACATCAATAGCTTGTTCTATTGTCGCATCACCTATTGAAATTCACTGTCGTCTTAGTCATCCATCCCTTAAGAGATTGAAAATTATGGTACCCAGTTTGAGTCAATTACAATCTTTAGATTGTAAGTCTTATCAGTTGGAAAAGTATCATCATGCTTCTTTCAATCCCAGAATCGATAATAGGTCATTGAGTCATTTTCATTTACTTCATTCAGTGTTTGGGGGGCCTAGTCGTGTTATTTCCAAATTGGGGTTTAAGTACTTTGTTACTTTTGTTAATGATTTGTCCAACTTACATGGGTTTTTTTAATGAAAGATTGCTCATAGTTATTTTTGATCTTTCAGGCTTTTTATACTGAAATTAAAATTGAATTTGATGCGCCCACTAAGATTTTTTCACAACGATAATGCTAAGGAATATTTTTCTAAAACTTTCGTTGATTTTATGGCATCTTCTGGCATAGTCCATCAGTCATTTTGCTCCCGCACTCCACGACAAAATAGGGTTGCAGAGAAGAAGAATTTATATCTTGTTGAGACAACTCATTGTCTAATGTTTCAAATGAAGGTTCCCATGATTTCTTGGAGTGATGCTACTCTCCCAACATGTTATTTAATTAAAAGAATGTCATCTTTTGTCCAACATGGTCATTCTCCTTACTCTACTTTGTTCCCTTAAACACCATTGTTTTCTCTTTCTCCTCGCATTTTTGGGCGTGTTGCTTTTGTACGGCAACTTAATAGTGAAATTGATAAGCTAGAACCTCGTGCACTTAAGTATGTATTTTTGGGTTATTTTAGGTTGCAAAAAGAAAATCGATGTTACAATCCATCTTTTCATCGATATTTTGTTTGTGCTAATATTTCATTCTTTGAGTCCACTCCATTCTTTTCTGATACTCAATTCTTGTCCAGTCTGAATAAGAGTCTTCCTTTGCCCATGATTCCCTCTTTTCATCTTCATCGTCCTGATTTGCAGGTTTACACCATACGGCTGAAAGCAAATGAGCCCTCATCTGACGCTTCAGGCACTTCAACTCTTCCTCTACAATCTTCAGATCCTCCTCCTAAGACAAGAACCACTGATCTTGATCTCCCAGTTGCCCTTCGGAAAGATAGACGTGCTTACACCTCCCGTCCTATTTCTAATTGTGTCTCTTATACAGCCTTGTCTCCTTCTTATCATGCTTTTGTTGCATCTCTATCTTTTATTTTTATTTCTATTTCTAACTTTGGGCCTAAAGGTTTGTCTCATCCTAGATAGTATTCTGCCATAGTTTAAGAAATGTTTGCTCTTCGAGCTAATAATACTTAGAACAACTTCTAACAGCCTCCCTCAAGCTAATAATTTTTCTCATGAGCCGATGTGGGACAACTTCTAACATACAATGCAAAAATAATTAATTCGATTAATAATTTAGTTGACCAAGCTATTGGGGTTCATTTGACCAAACTTAGCACAACCAAGACTGTATAGGAATATTTGGGTACCATACATGTCCAATTTTGCCAAGTGTTGCCAACTAGAGCATGATATTCGAGCCACACGACAGGATAATGGGAGTATGTAGAAGTTCTATTCAGTTATGACTGAAATTTGGGATCAACTTACACTCATTGGGCCACTTGGATTAAGTGTTAATGCGGCATACTACACCTATAGAGAGGAACAACGGTTGGTACAATTTCTCATAGCTTTAAGAGAATATTTTGAAGGGCTTCGTGGATCCATTGTTCATCACACACCAATTCCATTTGTTGATGCTATTTTTAATGAACTGTTGGCTGAGGAAGTCCATCTAAAGACCCTTTTGGAAAGGGACTATTAAGTATACCATCACAGATAGTTCTTAAAGTTTCTTCTAAGCCTAGCTAAAGTTCTCAGAGTATACGTGGTAGAGTTGCCATGGATGAATGCAATTTTTGTCATCAAAAGGGACACTAGAAGGCTCGATATCCAAAACTAACAAATAATATGCACGAGGATCATCATTTCAGCCATTTAAGCCTAAGACTCACACTGCAGCTATTGCTCCACCAATTGATGACTCCTCTCCCTCATCCACTCCGTCACTCATCTCTAATTAATTATAGAAGCTTCTCTTTCTTCAGTAACCTAATGCATTATCTGTGTCCTCTTCAGCAAGTTTGTTTATTTTGGGCTATCTTGGACTTGTCAGGTATATCTTTTGATACTAGAATTGTTTACCCCGGAGCTACTTATCATATGACTAGTAACTACTCTCTATTTGCTTCGATTTTCTCCCTTCCTTCTATATCGGTACTTGCCGCCAATGGAAATCAAATGTCCTTGGCCTATATTAGAACAGTTAACTCTCCTTGTTTAACCCTCCCTAATGCATATTATAATCCTCAGTTCACTCGGATCCTTATTTCTGTTATCTAGCTTTTGGACACTTGATACTTAGTCTCTTTCTCTTCTTCTTGTTAAGTTGTGGAAGACCCACAATCTTAGAAGCTGATTAAGATAAGTTGTAGGAAAGGGGGTGATATGCCCTAGACAAGCAATACCATTTCTGATCTGTCCACTTAAGATTTATCTTCTTTTGACTTATGTCCTAAGTATTCTAGTTTTTATTTATGGCATTCCAGACTTGGTCATGTTTTTTATTCTCGTTTGAAATATTTGGTGCCTACTGGTACTTTGGGTAATACCGGTTGTTATGATATTTCTAGTCGTAGTGGATACAAGTTAGCAAAATTTACTGCTTTGCCTTTTAATAAATGTGTTATTTCACCACTTCTCCCTTTCATATTATTCACTCTGATGTATGGGGATTAGCTCATATTGCAACTAAAGGAGGCTCGTGGTATTAAGTTTCATTCATTGATGACTATACTATATATTGTTCAGTGTTTTTAATGAAGAAGTGTTCTGAGCTACTTTCCATACTCTCTACCTCTCTTGCTATGTTTTGTACTCCGTACTCTTACACCATTAAATGCTTTCAATATGACACTAGGTGAATACACTCTAAATATGTATCTTAATATTTTAAATCTGATGGTACTGTTCATCAATCCTCTTGTACTAAAACACCTAAACAGAATGGTGTTGCAGCATGCAAACGCAAACATATCATGGAAGCTGCATGCTTACTTTTGCTTTATGCAGATATTCCTAGTTCTTTTTGGGGTGAAACTGTTTTCACCATTGTACATCTCATTAATTGCATCCCTACTACTCTCACCTCTGGGATTTCATCTTTTAAGAAACCTATTACCTGATTATTTCTCTCTTCAAGTATTTAGTTGTGCTTCTTTTGTATTATTGTCACATTTTGTCCGCACCAAAATCTCTCCTTGATCTACATTGTGTGTTTTTCCTAAGTATGGTGAGAGACAGAAGTAATATAGGTGTAATGACCTAGTTACACAAAAACTTTATGTCTCTCTCATCGTCTTGTTTTTCTAGAGTATCTTTCATACTTTTCCATTTCTACTATCGCATCATCTTTGCATCAGTCTAATCTTATTTATATCGACCTTTTCTGTCTCATGTTTCCTTTGATACGAATGTGAAGGAGATGTTGATTTCTAATATTTCTTCATTCCATCCTACTCGTCCTCCATTTGTGCATGCTTACCCTCATGGAACAGCAAAAACTCCAGTTCCTCCACCATCTGCTACTACTCCTACAACTGTGTCCCACTCAGAAGCTAAAATTGTGGATCCTGGTCCTTGCTATCCTTTACGCGTACATAAGTGTCCTAATCAATTTGGTTTCTCCTCTTCTTGTTATTCTTCTTAGTTTTGTTCTTTTCTAGCTTCTATTCATTCTCTTTCTGTGATCCACGTTGGCAACAAATGGATGAGGAACTATCTGCTCTTCAAAAAAATCATACCTAAGATTTGGTTGCTCTTCTATCTGGTAAGCATGTTGTAGGCTGCAAATAGGTCTATAAGATTAAGACCAAGTCTGATGGATCTGGGGAAAGCTATAAGGTTAGTCTTGTGGCAAAACGTTTTGCACAAGAGTATGGCATTAATTACGAGAAAACATTTGCTCCAGTGGTTAAGATGACCACAGTTCGCATTCTTATTGATGTGGCTGCATTTAAACATTGGACTCTCTCTTAAATGGACGTGAAAAGTGCTTTCCACAATGATGATTTGACTAAAGATGTGTACATGAAACCTCCTCCTGGGTTTACTCATTTCTCTGGACAAGTGTACAAACTTTGCAAAGCTCTAAATAGTCTCAAGCAAGTGCCTTAATCTTGGTTTTCCAAATTTTCCTCTGTTATTTGTAGCTTGGTTTTTCCTTCACTTGATTATGACTTTGCTCTATTTCTTCACTTTATTTCATTGGGATGCATTATTCTTCGTCTCTACATTGAAAATATGTTCTTTACTGGAGAAGATGTTGCAAGTATTACGTGTCTTAGAACTCAGTTGTATGATCATTTTGAAATGAAAGATTTGGATCCTTTGTGCGACTTCTTGGGTATTGAAGTTACTTCTTCCCCTAAGGGTTATCTCCTCTCACAGTTCAAGTATGTTTCTGATATTATCATGCAAGCTTAGTTATCAGATTCTCAGACTGTTGACACTCCATTGGAACTCAATGCTCGATATTCATCTTCTGATGGTTCTCCTTTACCCAATCCCATCTTGTATTGCACTATTATTGGGAGTCTTGTGTATCTTACTGTGACTCACTTCAATATCTCCTATGTTCTTCACATTGTTAGTCAATTTGTTTCTTCACCGACTAGTATGCATTGGGCAACAATGCTTTGCATTCTTCGCTATCTTTGGGGGACTATGCATTAGAGTATGTTATTTTCTTCTTCATCCTCCCTTGCCTGACGAGCTTATTCGGATGTTGACTGGGCTGGTGATTCTATAGATTGAAAATATACCACTGGCTTTGTTTGTTCCTTGGTGATTCCCCTATCTTCTGGAAAAGTAAGAAGTAAACTGCTATTGCACGCTCCTCTGCTGAAGCTGAAAATTTTGCTATGGCTAGCACCATTGCTACGACTTTTTGGTTGCATTGATTACTCCAGGATCTTGGTGTTCCCCTCTCTACCCCTACCCTGATGTATCGTGACAACATGAGTGCTATTCAGATAGCACATAATACTGTCTTTCCTGAGGGCACAAAGCATATTAAGATTGACTGTAATTTTGTGCGTCATTATCTTCAGCTTGACACTATTTCTCTGCCTTATCTTCCTTCCACTATACAGTAGCAGATTTCTTCACGAAATCTCACACGGTTCAACAGTATCAGTTTCTCCTTGGCAAACTCTTAATGTTTTCTCCTACCTAATCATGAGTATGAGTGGGGGTATTAGCATGATTAGCATAGGTTAGCCCTATTAGTATTGAGGATAGTTTAGTAAAATAACTCTTTAGTAGTTGCCCTACTATTAAGGGCTCATTATTTCTTTTTCTTGTTTTAAAATTTTTTCTCTATGCAATTAACGACATCTATTTATTTAGTTCTCTTCTTCTGTGGGTTTGTTTCTTTAATCTATGGAACAATATTTCTAGAGACCATGTCAAATAATTAGTTTCATTCAATTTCTCACTAGAAATTGACTTGGGAAGACCATTAAGTGGAACAATAGACAATGTTAGAACTGAGACCAAGGACAAATCAGTGATAGTTTTAGAAGGATCGATAGCCATTACGAATATGATACACTTCCAAATAATGAGAACCAAATAGACCGTGAAGTTTTTGTGAGCCAAACTCTACTAATAAGTAGTTTAGAAGCAAAGAACATTGGCTAGGACTCTATGAGCAATCGCAAATGGCAAATCAGAAATCGAGCAGCACAACCGAATCGAGCCAAGAATCGAAAATTGAGAATTAGGAATTGAACCGAGAGAAACAAGCATCAAATGAAGAATATTTTGAGAGTAGAGAGCATAGTCGAACAGACAAAGGCGCGTGAGATCTACTCTTATAGGCTATCACCAGTGTATGGGAGCACGTCTAACTACTGGAATGTATCAATTGGCCATGATTGTGATAATAGGAAAGATTGGATCCTTACCGATAGTCATATATGCCGACAGTGTGAACAGTAGCCGCTAGGTTCCTATTGCTTTCCGCCTATGTTGGGGTATTCTTAACATAGCCGGTCCCAAGCCCAGACAAAGAAGGAGAGTTGTGCGTTAGGTAGCCGACAGCCAGCACAATATTTAGTCGGATTTATTTATGAATTTAAAACCTAATAAAATTTCTTCGGAGCGTCCCCTACTTAGCGACGCACTGTATGGTCCGAGTACAGTGATAAATGAGCAAGGACCGCTGTATCGACGTCCGGGTGCAGTATTAAATAGGCAAGAGTTCTCACACTTTCTTGGAGGAGTGAGGGGGGCAAGCAAGCTAGTCCAACATAGAAGGCTGAGATGAGGTACTTGAACATTGGAAGCTTAACTAGGAAACTTATGGAAATGGTAGATACAATGGAAATGAGACGTATCGCAATTGCTTGCTTGCTTGCAAGAGACAGTGGGTGGGACAAAAAGCTAAAAAGATTGAGAGGACTGGGTATGAGTTATGATATACGAGACTTAATAGATCGAGGAATAGGGTCGGCACAGTGGTAAGCAAGGACCTAAAGGAAAATATAATTAATGTAAAAGGCTATGAAGATAGGATTATTGCAATTAAGTTCGTATTAGGAGAAGACATAGTGAACGTAATTAGTACTTATGCCACCTAAGTGGCCTTAGGAGAAGGACATAAGGAGAAGTTTTGGGAACACTTAGAAGGAGTGCTACTAGAGATGCCCCAAGAAGAGATGGTTTTCATGGGAGGAGATTTGAACGGTCAAGTTGGACGTGATGTAGATGGATACATAAGAGTACATGAGGGATATGGATACGGCAATAGTAACGAAGACGGAATGATATTTTAGAGTTTGCAGTGGCTTATGACCTAATGGTGACGAACACATTTTTTAAGAAGAGAGACCAACATTTGGTAACTTATAAGAGTGGCTCCTCAAGGACACAGATTGACTTCTTTTTAACTAGGAAAAGGGACCGCTTAACTTGTAAAGATTGCAAAGTTATACCGGGAGAAAGCTTGATTTCCCAACATAGGTTGTTGATCATAGATGTGCAGCTCCAAAGATGGATTAGAAAAAAAAAATTGCACAGATGCTCAAGGACTAAATGGTGGAACTTGAAAAGTGTTAAGCAATTAGTATTAAGGGAAAGAGTACTAGAAAAAAACGTTTGGGGGCTAAATGAGAGTGCAAATAATATGCGGGATAAGGTAGCAGAGTGAATTAAGAGGGTAGGGAAAGAAAGCTTAGGAAAATCTACAGGGAGGCTCCGACACGGAAATAGGCATGGTGGTAGAGCGATGCTATCCAAGATAAGATAAGAGTTAAAAGAGAACGTTTTAAATCTTTGCAAAATGATCGAAATGAAGCAAACTCAGATAGGTATAAAGAAGTAAAAAAAGAAACCAAAAAGGCAGTTAGTAAGGCCAAAACAAAGGCGTATGAGGAGCTATACAGGCGACTCGACACTTAGGAAGGCGAAAGAGAGATATTCAAGCTTGCTAAAGTTAAAGTTAGGCGGACCAAAGACTTAAACCAAGTTAAATGCATTAAGGATGAGGATGAAAAGGTGTTAATAAAAGAAGAGCAGATAAAAGAGTGTTGGAAGAGTTACTTTTACAAATTATTTAATGAAAACAGTTGTAGTGACATACAATTGGGGCCGCTTACCACCTCTACGGAAGAATTGAATCATATGTTCTATAAGAGAATCAGTAGGAAGTAAAAGAAATACTGAAAATGATGGAAGAATGAGAAAGCGGTTAGGTCAGATGGTATCCCTATCGAGGTTTGGAGGTGCTTGGGGATGATGGCATAAGTTGGTTGACAAAACTTTTTAATATAGTGCTAAAGAGCAAGAAGATACCTGATGCATGAGGAAAAATATCCTTATGCCCATATATAAGAACAAATGAGATATCCAGAATTGTGCGAACTATTGCGGGATTAAATTGATGAGCCATACGATGAAATTATAGGAGAAAGTTATTGAGAGAAGACTAAGAAAGACAACAAACGTTTCAGAGAATCAATTTGGTTTCATACCTGGGAGATCAACCATGGAGGCTATCTTTCTCCTGAGGAGGTTAACGGAACAATATAGAGAAGGTCAAAAAAATTTACACATGGTGTTTATTGATTTGGAGAAGGCCTATGACCGGGTTCCTAGGGAGATTCTATAGAGGGTGTTGGAAAAGAAAGGAGTGTATATCGCATATATTGAGGCGATAAATGACAAGTATGATAGAGCCGTGACATCTATATGAACGACTAGCGGAGAGACTAAAGAATTTCCTATCACGATTGGTCTACACCAAGGCTCAGCGTTAAGCCCGTACTTGTTTGTCCTAGTTATGGATGAGATTACAAGACATATTCAGGATGAGATGCCGTAGTATATGCTATTTGTAGATGACATTTTTTTAGTAGATGAGAAGAGAGAATGAGTGAATGCTAAGTTAGAATTGTGACGGGAAATGTTAGAGACAAAAGGGTTTAGGCTAAGTCGATGCAAAACAAAATATATGGAATGCAAGTTTAGCCAAAGTAGAACAACTGGTGGCATAAAAGTAAGTTTGGGCACACATAAGATTGTAGAGAAAGAAAACTTTAGGTACCTTGGATCTATGGTACAACAGGATGGAGAGATTGATACTGATGTAAGTCATAGAATTCAGGCTAGGTGGACCAAATGGAGGAGTGTCTTGGGGGTCTTGTGTGATCGGAAAGTCTCCTTCAAGGTAAAAGAAAAGTATTATAAGGTAGCGGTAAGACCAGCGTTGTTATATGGATCAGAATGTTGGGCAGTAAAGTATAATCATATTCAGAAGATGGTAGTTATGGAGATAAGACTGCTAAGATGGATTCGCGGGATCACAAGGAGAGATAGGATTAGGAATGAGTAGATTAGGGGCAAAGTAGGAATAGCACCGATTAAAGATAAAATGAGAGAAAAAAATTAAGATGGTTCAGCCATGCTAGAAGGCGTCCAATGGAGGCGCCGGTTAAAAGATGCAAAAGTATGGAGATTGCCAGGAGTAGGAGAGGGAGAAGGAGACTTAAAAAAAGTTGGAAGAAACTATTAAACATAACCTCGTCTCCATGGATCTAACAGAGGACATGGCCCTAAACAAATTTGATTGGCGTCATCAAATCCATATAACTGACCCCATCTAGTGGGAAAAGGCTTGGTTTGGTTTGGTTTGGTTTGGTTGGGAATAGCTCTAACAATAAATTAGAGAATGGAATAGAAACAAAAATCAGATAGCATAATTAACCTCCCTATCTATCATTATATTTATAATACTAGATAACAGCTGAAAACGGAAATTACAATCATAATAAAATCAACAACAATAAATGCTCAATCAACACTAACATATTGTAGAATGTTTTGACAGAATCAGTCAAACAACTTCAGTAAAAACAAATAGGAAAATGCTACTCAGCCAAAAAGTATTTCTAGAATACGCCACCAGAGTGATGTGGCGGTTGTACTTCTGTAAATAAAGAGCAACTTAATGGACCTTTTGTTTTGAATTCAAAGGCCTGCATTTATGACACATTATTCTTGCAGATTTTTCTAGTGACGTTTACTGGTACCATTAGGCCTTGTCTCATACAAGGAAATGGAATGATCATTCTCACATCTTCATACCATTACCTTGATTGATACACCACTTATTAGAATTATGTTTAGTTGAAATGTAACTTTATTTGAGGGAATGGAATGAAATGATAGAATAGGAATGATCATTCCATTCCCTTCCTTTGTACCAAATTAGGTCTTACTCAATATTTATTAAACAAAACAAAAAATAAGAAAACTTAGGTCAAAACAAAAGGAAATAAAGAAAAGAAAATCAAAAGCATGGGCTAGCAACTACCCAAGAAGTAAAAGATAAAGCATGATTAAGTCTCATTTCCATGGAAATGTTGAGAAAACAGGAGAAAACCTACCTCTCATGACCAAATTCAGTTGAAAGAATGAATTCTTCACAACAAAAAAGAGCACAGGTCCTTTCCGTCGAGGCAACAGATGCCAGGCCTGCTGAAGTGTGTCCACTTTTGTTAAAGCTGGATGATTCATCATAACTAACCCGTGGCTTACCCAAATGAACAACAATAGGCAGAAGGTGTAGCTTAACAAACAATGCCGGCTTGGATCCACTATCTTTTGATATACCCACTCTTAGTTCTTTAACTTCAATAGTAGCTTGGGGCATCTACAACAGATAATATACTATTACAAATTATTCTAACATGAAAAATGAAAAGCCAATAAGAATCCGAAAGGAATCACGTAGAACAAATGAGACTATACGATGTTTTTGTTAATTTAGCTTGATATACATTTTTGGCCCACTTCTTAACAATTTAAGCCTTCGATACAATTAGTGACTTAACGTAGTATCAGAGTTCTAGTTCTGGAAGATCATTTGTTCTAGTCTAATTATTTTTATTCTTGTGCATATTGTTTTGTTATGTTTAGTGTACCTATTTAGTTTGATTTGTCTCTCTCATGTATAATTGCACATAAGATGGAGTTTAAGTTAGCTTGATATCCATTATTGGATCAATTTCCAAACAACTTCAACTTGTAGGGCAATTTGTGGCTTATTGTTCAGTGCAAAATCAACCATTGATAAATGTCCTAAAAAATTTAAACACTGTCCACTTCAGAAAATTAGCAACATTATATACAAAATTTTGACATCACTGACCGAAACCAGTCTGTTTTTATTATTGTTTTTATTTTTATTGTCATTTTTTTAGGTAGATAACTCAATTGGACTTGAACTCAAGTCTCTCTATTAAGGGAATGCAACCAAGGGGCACTAGAGTCCCCCAAGGGACCATAAAATGAAACCATTTCCTGTAGCCAGATACTTCTCCTGTCACAGATATCCAATGGCTACAAAGCCTTCCCTTAAAAAATCTCTCACTTGTCTATCCCTAGAAATATACAAGAAGCTCTTGGACACCTAAACTAGAAACTGGCTATTATGGAGATGAATGCTCTCAATAAATATAAAACATGGGAATTTGTTAATCTACCAGAAGGGAAGAAAACAGTTTGGTGTAAATGGGTTTTTTTCTATTAAGTATCGGGCAAATGGTTCTATAGAGAGACAAAGTCAGACTTATTGCCAAGAGCTTCACTCAAACCTATAGCCTTGATTATCAAGAGACCTTTGCACCAATAGCAAAGGTTAACTCTATTTAGATTCCTCTTTTTGTGGTTGGCTGGCCTCTACACCAATTAGATGTCAAGAATGCCTTCTTAAATGAAAATCTTGAATTTTCTCCAAAAAATAAAAAATAAATAAATGGAAATCTTGAAGAAGTCTTTATGGAACTCTCGTCTGGTTTTGAGAGAGAACTCTGCAATGAAAATAGGCTGAAAAAGTTTGCAGGCTGGTAAAATCCTTATATGGACTCAAACTATCTCCTAGAGTGTAGTTTGAAAGATTTGGGAAGGTTGTGAAGAAATTCGGGTACAATCAGAGCCAAGGAGATTATACTCTTGTTTTTTTAAGCATTCTAGTGAAGGAAAGAAGGCTATTTTAACTGTCAATGTAGATCATACCATCTTGACTGGAGATGATGGTGAAGGACTGGAGAGACTGAAAGGGTTATTGGCTAGTGAATTTGAAATTAAAGACCAACATGAACTAAAATATTTCCTAGGTATGGAATTTGCCAGATATAGAAAAGGAATATTTGTCTCTCAATGAAAATATGTATTAGATTTGCTGGGAGAAACCAAGATGATGGGTTGTAGGGCTACAGAAACTCCATTGAGCCTAACCTAAAACTTGAAGCTGCCAAACCTGAAAAAATGGTGGACAAGGAACAACACCAAAAACTAGCAGGCAAGATTATTTATTTGGCACACACCCTACCGGTATTTCTTTTGCAATTGGTATGGTTAACCAATTTTATGCGCTCACCGGGACCAGAATATTACAAGGCAGTGTTAAGAATCTTGAGGTACTTGAAAGGAACTCCTAAGAAGGGACTGTTAGTTGCTAACAATGGACATTTACAGGTTGACATATATGCAGATGCAAATTGGGAAAGGAGCAAAACTGGCCAAAATCAACTTTTGGCTATTGTAAATTTGTTAGGGGAAATCTTATGACTTGGCGAAGTAAAAAACAGAGTGTTGTAGCAAGAAGCAGTGCTGAGGCAGAGTTTAGAATAGTTGTCCTTGGGATTTGTGAAGTGATTTGGATTAAAAGGGTTCTTGAAGGCTTAAAAATTCAGGTTACCTTACCCTTAAAACTCTACTGTGACAACAAATCCGCGATTGCTGTATCATAGTTCTACATGATAGAACTAAACATGTGGAAATAGATTATCCCATAATCCGGTTCTACATGATAGAACTAAATATGCGGAAATAGATAAATTTTTTATCAAAGAAAAGTTGGATAGTGAATCAGTTTGTATACTGTATTTGCCTACATCAGAACGGATTGTAGACTTACTCACCAAAGGACTACAAAAAGGGCAGTTTGACAGATTGATATGCAAGCTTGGCATGGAAGATATTTTCAATCCAGCTCGAGAGGGAGTGTTGAAAAGGGCTGATTGAGTTGAAAAGGATTGACTCAATCATTATAGATTTGGTTGCAGATTTGGTTAAAGCTTATTGACTTGATCTTTATTGATTTAGTTAAATCTGATTTTCTAATTTTTAGGTGCTGATTTTTAGGAAACGTACCCTTGATTTATTCTGTATATATTCTGTTAGCTAAAAATTAGTGATTTACTAGAATTAGGAATTAGTTATATTTACTCCTACAAGTTAGTTAATGCAAATATAAAAAGAGTGATGTACTATTACTGGAATAGAAGACTTCTTTCTCTCCGAAAACTTCATTGATTTTGTTCATGCTTTTACAGTTTATACACTATGTGCATCAGTTGATATCAGAGCCAGGTTCTGATCCTTTCGGGTTTGTTTGGGGACTTGATTGTTTTCTTTTGGAGTTGCAATATGCCACCAAGAAGAAGAAATCTGCCTCTCATACCACTTGTTCAACCCAATCAAAAACGCAGCAATTTATCAACAACAAATGCTTGCTATGATAGAAGATCTACGAAGTTAGATTGCAACTTTAACCCCAAGCAACGCGCAACATCAACTTCCTTCTCAAGATGGTGTTGAATCTGAGGAAGGGGATTATCATGAAGAGGAGATTTATCTTTTTATGCAATTAACCGGCCCCAGCCAGCAGATAATTTTGTTCATGAGAGGCATCAAGATGGTGGATTCAAGGTATATATTCCATAGTTTGTTGGAGATTTAAATAGTGAAGTTTATTAATTGGCCATCAATATCGGAGTGAGTTTTTGACTCAAAATATGTGCCAGAAGATAAGAAAGTGGAAGTAGTTGTTGTGAAATTGAGAAAAAGAACTTCCGCTTGGTTGGATCAACTCATCATGACACACCAAAGACCAGGAAAACTAAGATTGCTGACTGGGAAAAGATGCGTACGAAGTTGAGGGTGACTTTTCTTCCTTATAATTACACCCAATCGGTTTATCAAAGGTTACAAAATTTTTGTGAGTGCAGGAAAAAGTCCATGTGCCATACCAGCTTTCTTGGTTTATAAGACGGATAGGAGTTGGAGAATGTGCACTGAGATTAGAGCTATTAATAAAATTACTACCAAATATAGATTTCCTCTTCCACAATTGGATAACTTGCTTAATCAACTTGCAGGGGCCAAAGTGTATTCGTTACTTGATCTTAAAAGTGGCTATCACCAAATTAGAATTCGACCCGCTGATGGGATCGAGAAGGGTTGTATGAGTGGATGGTTATACCATTTGGTTTATCAAATGCACCAAGCACTTCTATGCACATGATCAATCATATGTTGCAACCATACAATAGGAAATTTGTAGTAGTATATGTGAAAGAAATGATTTATTAAAAGACTTGACATTCCCAACAGGGTTTTCTGTGATTACATTTATACATATACATACAACCATTTAGATTACCTATAAGCTAGATACCCCTCCCTCTATTAAGTACAGATACATAGATCTCCCTATATTAAATACAGAGACATGAATACAATTAATGTACATTAGCAATAGCACACACCCAAATGTATTCTCTGTTTTCCAACACTCCCCCTCAAACTGGAGAATATGCATCTTTCATTCCCAGCTTGGAGATAATCCGTTGGAAAGTTGTACTATCAAGAACCTTGGTAAGTACATCAGCAAGTATGTATTCTCTGTTTTCCAACAATCCCCCTCAAACTGGAGAATATGCATCTTTCATTCCCAGCTTGGAGATCATTTGTTGGAAAGTTGTACCATCAAGACCCTTGGTAAGTACATCAGCGAGTTGGCCCTTGGTCGAAACATAAGGTATACAAATTAGTCCACTATCCAGCTTTTCCTTTATAAAGTTCCTATCTACATCAATGTTCTTCGTTCTGTCATATTGAACGGGATTATGGGCTATGTTAATGGCAAACTTGTTGTCACAAAGTAATTTTATAGGTCCTTCCCACTTGATCTTCACGTCCTCTAAGATTATCTTGATCTATAGTAGCTCACATATTCCCAAAGCCATTGCTCTAAATTTTATCTCTGTACGTGACCTTGCTACTATATTCTACTTCTTACTTTTTCATATTACAAGGTTGCCTCCAAGAAAAGTGCAGTAGCCAGAAGTCGAATTTCTATCGACAGGTGAGCCAACATTATCTGCATCAGTGTAAACTTCAAGAGCCAATCCACCATTTCTTCTAAACCAAATGCCTTTACCAGGGTACCCTTTTAGGTAATGTAGTATCCTATTTACTGCCTACAAGTGAATCTCTTTGGGATTTTGATTAAACCGGATTTTGTATAAACTAAATCTTCATTGGCTTCTCCAAGTTTTTGATTTGAGTCAATTGGTGTGGATATTGGTTTGCCAGCTAACTTTCCTGTCTCCCTCAAGAGTCTGCGACATACTTTTGTTATGAAATAAGAATGCCTTCGCTAGAATGAGCTGCTTCAATTCTCAAAAAATACTTCATCCCACTAAGTTCTTTTATCTCAAATTCCTTGTAGACATTTTTTCAAGGCTTCCTTTTCCTTCTCTTCGTTCCTGACATAATTATGTCATCGACATAAATCAAGAGAGCTGCTACTCCCCCCTGAATTTGAATGCTTAATAAAAAGCATCTGGTCTCCATTACTCTGTCTATATCTAGTGGCTAGCATCACTTTGAAAAATCTACCAAACTAAGCTCTAGGAGATTGCTTGAGACCATATAATGATTTGTTCAACCTACAAACTTTATTGTTTCCTGTATTCCCCTTGAATCCTGTAGGAATTTCCATGCATATCTCATCTTCTAAATTGCCATGAAGAAAGGCATTTTTTACGTCAAACTGCTCCAAATACCAGTTGAAGTTTGCGGCTAGAGATAGCAAAATTCTAACTGTGTTCATCTTAGCCACTGGAGAAAACGTCCCCTGATAGTCAACATCATAAGTCTGTGTGTATCCCTTTACCACAAGTCTGACTTTGTATCTTTCTAATGAGCCATCTGACCTGTACTTCACCATAAACACCCATTTGCATCCCACAGCTTTCTTCCCTGATGTTAGATCAACAACCTCCCATGTATTATTCTTTTAAGTGCTTGCATTTCTTCTCTCATGGCATTTTTTCATTTCTCATTAGATAATGCCTCAGAAATAGTATTAGGAATATGAATTGTATTTAACTAGACCAGGAAGTTTTTATATGATCGTGAAAATCTCTCAAATGACACAAACTTCCTGGAGAACACAAAGGATGTTTAGTGCACTCCCTTGCACCTTTCCTAACAGCAATAGGAAGGTGATAGTCATTGGCTAACTGAGGAGAAATATTGTTTGGAACTATACTTCCCTCAATTCCAGGAGTGGGTTGTGATTCTTGGACTTGATCTAAAGCTGTGTACGGGTTTATACGCCTGGAGTAAACCTGGTCAAATCTAAATGTGTCCCGAAGTGCTTTATTCCTTGTCATAGGTGAAGATGTTGGCTCTACTTGGGACGACTCTGTCGCTTGGGATGATTCACCTGACACAATAGATTCAAACTAAGGAGATAAAAGAGGAGAAGGAGGTTGGGATGGTTGAGGTACTGTAGATGGTAGTTCAAGCAGAAACAAGTCCATGTCCTTATCTTCCATAGGTGACATTGACTCCCCCTGGAGATAAGGTTGAGTGAAATAGGATTTTTGTTCCTCAAATGTAACATCAGCAGAAATAAAAAAAAAAATTTCTTTTAAGTGGATGGTAACACTTATACCCCCTCTGAATAGGAGAATATCCCACAAAGACACATTTAACAACTCTTGGATCTAACTTTTCCCAACTGTGACTATGAATATGAACAAATACAGTGCATCCAAAAATTCTAGAAGTAAGGTTATTTGTGATTCTGAGATCTGGATAGAATTTATAGAGAGTTTTCATTGGTGTTTTAAACCACAAACCTTGAGGGCAATCGGTAGATCATATATGCGGTTGTGAGGACAGCTTCCCTCCAATAGGTCTTTGGAACATTTTGATGAAAAAGAAGGGCTCGAGTGGTTGCTAACAATTGACTATATTTTGTTTCTACAATGCTATTTTGTTGTAGGGTACTAATACATGAATATTCATGAGCAATGCCTTCCTTCTGAAAGTACGGAGAAAGGATTTGATTGAAATAATCCCAGGCATTGTCTAATCTAAATCTTTTTATTTTAACCCTAAACTAATAATCATGTTATGAAAATTTGGAAGAATACTACTAACATCGGATTCAGATTTGGGAAGAAGGATCCAAGAAACCCTAGTGCAATCATCAATAAACGAAACAAACATACGCAAGCCAGACACGTTTGGAACTGTGGAAGAACCTCATATATCGCTATGAATCAAATGAAATGGAATATAACTTTTTTCATTTCTGATGGCAAATGGTACCCGTTTATGTTTTGCAAATTCACAAACCTCACAATGAAAATGTTCATTCCCCACCCCTTTAAACAAAGCTGGAAACATAATTTTTAGGATCCCAAATGATGGATGTCCTAATCTAAAATGATGAAGCCAAATGGCATCTTTATTGGATAATGATAAAAACGACAACGAAAAATTATTCCTGACAATATTGGATTTGTCTGATTCCTCCAAATAGTATAGACCTTCTTTCTCCTCAACAAGTCCAATCCTCCTCCCAAATCCTGGCCCCAAACTAGACAATAGTGAAGAGTGAGTCATATGATCAATGGCTCCTAAGACGATGATCCATAAATCCTTAATACCATTATCTGAGACATTTAATACTTAAGGAACAGGGAACTTACCTGAGAGTGCAAGAGAACATTCATTAATGGGTTTCTCTAAAGATCTCAGAAATTATCTTAACTTGTTTATCTCCTCTTTGTTGAACTCTCTCAGACTCAGATACCTTTTTTAACTTGGCTGGTTTTGATTTTCAGGAGAATTGGCTTGGTTTTGATTCTTTTGTTGTCCTCTTTGTTGATTCCACTCCTTGCTCAGTGGTTTGCCATGCAACTTCTAGCAATTTTCTTTTGTGTGTCTTGATTTTTTTCAGTAATTATACCTCCCCTTAGATGGTGGTTCAGGAGTAGTCACCATTGCAAATCCTTCTATGGTTTGGGGTTTAAGCATAACCACTCTATGGCTTTCTTCAGCACGAATCAGGGAGATGGCTTCATTCAGAGATGGCAATTCCTCTTTGCCAAAAAATGTGGACCCTGACTTGATCAAAATCAGCATTAAGCCCCGCCAAAAAATCATAAGCTTGATCCTTCTCGATGAAGTTCTTTAGGATTCTTGCATCTTCCGAGCATTTTGTTTCAATGCATTGATAATGACCAAGTTCTTACCACAAATTTTGTAATAAATTGGCATATTCAATCACTGTTTTACTGCCTTGTTTTGTTCCACTAACCTTGACTTTAATCTCAAAAACTTGGCTACATCACGAGCCTTGGAATACATCTAGCGAATAGCTTTCCAAATCTCCTTTTTTGTGTAGAAGAACATGAAATGTCGCTGATTTCTGGGTTCATGGAATTCCATAACCATGACATGACCATAGAGTCTGCTTCATCCCATACTTCAAATTTTGGTTGTCCTTCTTTGGTCCTATCCCAAGAAGAAAGATGACTCAGTTTTCCTTTCCCTTTCAAGTATGTTCGGACGAATTAAGACCACTTTAAGTAATTCTTTCCGTTCAGCCTATACACTCCATGCATATTTTAAAGATCTCCGAATGTTTGCTGCAACATGATCTCCTCTGATTGTCCAGTGGTTTTGGAAGATGCAATCTCAAACATGTTGATTCGAGTCTACGGTAAACTTGAGGGATTTTTCTGGAGATGAAGGCCAGAAACAATAATAGCAATGAAGGCCAAAAACAAAAAAATGGGGACAGCTCTGTTTTGGGCTCAAAATAGAGCAAAACAAAGGTGAAAATCAGCAATAAAGGCTGAGAATGAGAACCCTAATTAGGCTTTGATACCATGTGAAAAAGAATGATTTGTAGAAAGACTTGACATTCCCAACCGGGTTGTCTGTGATTATATTTATACATTTACAAAAAAGGACTATTTAGATTACCTATAAGCTAGATATATCTCCCTCTATTAAATACAGATACATCTCCCCATACTCAATACAAAGACATGAATACAATATGGGTACATGAATACAACTGATGTACATTAACAATAGAATACACCCAAATGTATTCTCTGTTTTCCGAGAGTGTATATTTGATGATTCTTGTGCCTAGCCCTTCTTTTGATAAGCACTAAGAGCTTTTGAGAGTTGTTTTGATGACTTTGCGAAAGGAAAAGTTATATGTCAACTTGAAGAAAAGCAGCTTTCTGACAGATAAAGTCCTATTCTTGGGGTATAAGCTCTCATCTCAGGGAATTCAAGTGGACCAATCCAAAGTACAAGCCATTGTTAACTTGCCAAGTCCAACAAACATTCATCAGGTGTATGGTTTTTTGTGAGGTCTACTTCTTGAGCAAAAATAATCCCCAATACCAACACAAACTGGAGAAAAATACATGTAAAATATGCAAAAAATATTATATCTATTCTATCCATGACATGCGTGCCAACTTAAATTTCTTTAAATGTGACAGGTTGCCTCTACCTACTGTTTATCTGCAATAAGATTAAAGTGTCCAGAAACTATTAATGCATATCCAAACACTTCATCCGAATATCTGTAGGTAGGGCCATACAGTAAATTCAAAAGTGAAACAACCATCAATAACCTTGCTGACCTTTTTCCTGAGCAAAACAATGAATAAGATGGAGTAAACCACTACTGAAGGTAAGAGTCAACAAAAAGAGCAACCTAACAAGGAAAGGACTTCAAAACAAGACACTTCATTGAAAAGCACATACCTTCACAACAAATTCTGTAATGGAAAGTGACAAAAATCTTGCCACGTTAGCCACAACCATCCATCCTCCTCGACCTGAAGTGCGAGACCTTTTAGATTTACGTTTCTGTGTGCTTTTATTCGAACATCTCAACACAACTTCCAAATCACATATTAAAACCTGCAGCTTTGGGTCCCTAGAAATAAAACCAACTCCAAGTTTAACCAAGGACTGGCGTATATTGAGTCTGATTTCACCAACAGATACAGATTCAACAGGCCCCTGTAAATAGTCAAAGCTGTAACAACATGAATATCATGATCCTACAGATGCGCTAATCTTTTATCAGATAGAATATTCACTCCAGCTCTTTTCTTATATAAGTGTATATCTCCAAATAATTTACATCATTTTAGAACCGAAAACTGCTTTCAGGCTTGCAACAAGTTATCTTTCTATAAATGGAAACACTAAGAATGGAAGGCAATAACAAAAATAGTCGATATAGATGGACAGCCCGCATAATAAAAGTATAGCTAATGCTACCAATGATTAGAGCTAGCAAATGATACTCACACAATCGTTAAACAATATTTTGTATAATCCTTCCAAAAATAATTTTTGTAGAGACATGATAGCCAAAACTTTAATGAAGAATATAACGATCCAAGTGCAATGGTGAGAAAGAAAATCACAAAGAATAATTAGAATTTAAAAGCAATGAAATTCTTAATTGGATGTACAATTTTCCAATACAAGGACCATGCAAATCCTGGCCTACAATCCTTCTGCCCAGTGGTCTCCATGGGATTTCTGATGCTAGCACTTAAAATGGTGATATTAAAATGACTTCTTCTCAAACATGGAATCAAATTTTCTTTCTATAAATTATTTACTTGAGTTTTTGGTGCAAAATTGGCAACATATCCCAGGGAGAGGGTAGCCGCCATAACACTTGAAAAAACAATCCTCCTTTTCAGAGGGCAAGGTTAAACCCAATGTCTCTAGTACAACTTTCAAGGCTTTTCCCAATACATTCACCTACAAAATTCAACAAAAAGAAAGAACAAAAACTTCCCTAGTGCGGCCATCCCTAAAATCAACATTCAAAAAGACAAACAACAAAGGATTCAACTTAAAGTCGTCAGCCTGTAAAAATGAAGTGGCCATTCCAAATAATGTTTCTTAAGTCATCATAGAGAATGATGACATCAAAGGTAGTCATGTGAGGAAGAAGTCTATAAATATCTGAAGTCATTATTCCCTCTGACAACTTTAAAAATGTTATTTGGAATGATGGTTTTAAGAGTGATATGCTCAAGGGTTATTCATCTAATGATGAAGTCGTCTATTAACATCTGAAGTCATTATTCATAATAACAAAACTTCTATTTTTTTTTTTTTTATGATTTTAGGGGTGACTGGGTTAGGGAAAAAAATTTGGCAGCTGGATTAGGGATAGAGTTTTGTAGGTGATGGCAGTAGGCAAAATCCACTACAACTTCCTATTAACTATATTTGGCATGCTAGGTGACATTAGCACCTTTAAGACATGCCTTATAGTCCTATTCTTCCATTCTAACTTTCCTTCTCCTTTCATCTATTTAATTTACCGAAAAAAAATTGGATACAGTCCATACGAAGCTCAAAGAACAATAGGCTCAAAAAAGAGAGAAATCTAAGCAATTGGTTTATTTTTAAGCATCACAACTCGGAGCATTCAATAGTCCAAGTTTTAGTATACTGAAGCCCTATTCTGTGTTCTTTTGAGGCTGTTATGTAGCTGATATTTAATAGGGCTAAATGATTTTTTTATTATTTTATTGGTGGTGACTAATTTAGTAGGATCAAATGATTCTACTAGTCAAGGATTCTAATTCCAATTCAAAGTCATAGTCCTGGAAAGAGACATGAATTTCCTCTAGGGTAGGTGTAACTTTTGTTTTTAATTTCAAAGGAGATCAGAATAGTTAATCCTAATACGTTGAACAAGGGAATGTACAAGTAATTCCTAACTTCCTCCTGACATTCAAATACTTCTATTTTTATTTCAATTTCTGCTCTTTTTTTAATTTGAATTCTAAATTTAAAACTCAACAAAACCTTACAACTTCGTTCTACTCTTGAAACCCATCAGACAAGCTCAACTCCTTTCTTCATCTAGTTATAATTTTCAATTACTATTAATTTTGTATATGATATGGAGCAAAGACTGAATTGAAAGCAAAGATAAGAAAATCAAGCAAAAGAGGAAAGAATCAAGTCAGAAAAGAAGAAGAAGGAAGAAGAGAAACACAGGGTGCACGACCATTCAATCAACAGTCTCAATCATCAGGTCTCCTCTAATTCAATATAACCTTAGATATAAATGCTAAATCCAGAACAAGTAACAAAATAAAACCTAATCCTGACTAAAATTGAAACCTCAATAAAATCCCTTAAGGTCTCCAAAATTTCCTACCAAAATAAACCCTAAAATAAAATTTTTCTTAAAATAAAAAGAAAATCTTAATAAAATTTTGATTCACATCCGTATCTATTGAGGGGTTGGCAATTATGTTACTCGAACTTGGATCCAAGAATCGGGTGTAGGTGTGAATCTAGGTGTTAGACACCTCAAGTCTAGAAATAGAGGATGCACGGATACGGATCCGAATTTGGATACAGGTACGGGAATATGCTACAAAATTTTTAATTATATTATAAATAAATATTATAAGCATATATTTTTAATATATTTCATAATAGGTTAACAAGCTCAAGTAATAGAAAATGGCAATTCATAGAAATTTAATTGTGTCTTAACATAGACCAAATTGAACAAGCCAATTTTTTTCCCTCACCCTCCCCCCCAATTTATTATGCAATTCTAGAAGTTAACTTGTGAGCTCCAACAACTACCAAAGTTCATTTATTATGTGATTTTTTCCCACTATTTATGTATCTGATTAGTACAATAGGAAGCAATTGACTTTTACACTTGCTCAAAAATTTCAATTACTACTACTAGCCATCTGCCATTATAAATAAAAAAGAAAAAAGGAAAAGTCTTCGTCATTTGTCCTTTCGTCTTTCTGACTATTTATGTATCTGATTAGTACAATAGGAAGCAATTGACTTTTACACTTCCCCAAAAATCCTAATTACTACTACTAGCCATCTACGATCATAAATATAAAAGAAAAAAGGAAAAGCCTTTAACGTTTGCCCTTTTGTCTTTTCCTTTGCCGTTTCATCTTTCCCACCAACCCAACTCTCTTTCATTCACAACTCCAGCCATAACCTCAATGACTCCCTTCTGCTCCTTTGCAAGGACAAGGTAATATTGAGAATGCTAATGCTCCATCCACACCGATCACAATTTCTAGCAAGTAGTACTCTAAGTTTCTCTAATATCAAGTAGCTCAGCAGGCATCTTATCCTACCACTTCTCTTGTACAACAAGGTACATCAATTGCTTGTTTAACTACTTGGTCCTCCACACCATGGATTCTTGATTTTGGTGCCTCTAATTATATGACTGGATCATCTTCTCTTTTCTGAATTTCAATATTCCTCAACTAATTCTTCTGTTGTTACAGCCAATGGTTCTACAACTCCTGTTTGAGGTATAAGCAAAGTATCTTTTCCATTTTTGCCCTTATCTTTTGTTCTCTATATGCATCTCTCTCCTTTAATCTTATTGCTATCAGTAAATTAACTTAATAATTAAATTATTCAGTAACCTTCTTCCTAATTCTATCATTATTTAGGATATGACAGCAATGGAGAAGATTGGTGGAGGAAATGAATCAAAAAGAGTCCACTATTTTGATATACCAGGACTGGCATCTCCTACAGCTTGTCCTGCTATTGCATCTCCAATTGACAAATTGTCATCTGGGGGCATCCTTCTCTTGATCGTCTAAATTCTATGTTCCTACTTTACATAGCTTGCAGTCCTTAACTTGTGAGTCTTGTCAGTTGGGAAAACATCACCACACATCTTTCCAACCTAGAGTCAATAACTGAGTCTTGTGTCCTTTTGCTTTAGTCCATTCAGATGCCTGGGGTCCGAGTTGTCTAGTGGTATCTAAATTTGGTTTTCAGTATTTTGTAACTTATGTGAATGATTTTTCAAGCAACAATTGGATTTATTTAATGAAAGATTGTTCTGAATAATTCTTTACTTCTAAATGATTTTAAAGTGAAATCCAAACCCAATTTGGTTTATCTGTTAAAAGTCTTCGCAATGATAATAACAAGGAATATTTTCTTGACCCATTTACTGCTTTTATATCTTCTCTTCGCAAACTTCATCAATTTTCTTGTTCCCACACACCACAACAAAATGGGGTTACTAAACGGAAGAATCTTCAATTTATTAACACATCTTGTTGCTTGTCATTCCAAATGCATGTTCCTAGCATCTACTGGGGAGATGGCATTCTCACTGCATGCTACTTAATTAATAGGATGTCATCTTCTATATCATCTAACCGGTCCCCTCATTCCATTTTATTTCCCAATAAACCTCTTTTCTCTATCTCACCTCATATATTTGATTGTACTGCCTTTGTTAATCAATTGGCTAGTGGAGTTGACAAATTAGCAGAACGGGCTCATAAGTGTGTATTCTTGGGGTATTCTCATTTATAGAAAATGATATCAATGTTATAGTCCTTCTCTCAATCGGTCTTCTGTTCGTACCGATGTTATATTCTTTGAGTCCACTCCTTTCTTCTTTAAGTCACAATCTTTATCATCCTTGGATACTAGTCTTCCATTACCTATTTTTTGTTTTTTAAGTCAACCATTGTGACTCATCCTCCAATTCTAGTCGTTTAGACCGTTCTAATTTGCAAGTGTACAACCGACACAAGGTATATGGACCATCCATTATTTCTGTTGTTCCACCATCTTCTCCTACCTCTTCAAATTCCGGTACTAACTCAGACCTATCCATTGTCCTTCGAAAAGGTAAACGTACATGCACTTCTCATCCTATTTCCAATTTTGTTTCATACCATGCCTTATTTCCTTCTTATCATGCTCTTGTTTCCTCGTTATCTTTTATTTCTACTCCTAACTCTATGCATGAAGCCTTATCTCATTCTGGATGGCATTCTGCAAATGAAGGATGAGAAGTCTGCCTTCAAGCTAATGATAATTGGGATTTGGTTTGCCTTCCTCCTGGCAAGTCTGTGGTCAACTATCATTGGGTCTGTATAATTTAGGTTCATCCTGATGGTTCTCTTAACTGGCTAAAAGCTTGCTTGATTGCAAAAAGATATACACAAGTGTATAGCCTCAACTTCTCAGAAACTTACTCACATGTTCCTAAGATTACACATTTGCGTATTCTCATCTCCATGGTAGCGACCTATCATTCGCCTATTCATCAACTAGACGTCAAAATGTTATATGGAGCAACCTCCAGGGTTTGCTACTCAGGGGGAATTTGAGTTAGTATGCACACTGAAGACATCCTTATAAGGTTTAAAACAATCTCCATGTGCCTGGTTTGGTTGATTCAATATTGTAGCTACAAAGTTTGGTTTGACTAGGTGTAGGGTTGATCATTTTGTCTTCCATCATCATTCTACTCATTAGAGAATATGGCTCTTGGTATAACTTGATGATATTATTATCAGAGGTGATGATTCACAAGCCATCATTCCTTTGAAAACATTCCTCCAAAGCAAGTTCAGTGCAAAAGATTTGGGGTAATTGAAATATTTCCTAGGCATTGAGGTAGCTCAATCATAGAAGGAGAAAATATGTGCTTGATCTCTTGTCTAAAACAAGTATGCTAGGTAGCAAGCCTCTGGGTACTCCAATGAATCCTAGTACAAAGCTGATTGCAAATGAAGATAATTTACTAGATAATCCTAGTCAGTACAGGAGGTTAGTAAGGAAACTAAATTATTTGATAGTAACTAGACCATATATTGCATTTGCTATGAGTGTGATCAGTCAATTCCTTGAATCACCTCGTACCAGTCATTAGGATATAGTTATTCGGATTTTGAAATATTTAAGGGAGCAGCTAGTACAGGCTTACTGTATAGTAGAAACATGTCAATTCAGGGATATACAAATGCCGACTGGGCAAGGTCTCCATCAGATAGACGTTTTACTACTAGTTATGGTATCTTTTTTGGAGGCATATAGTTCTAGCAAGATCACGTGTAAAATCATAATGCAGAGCCATGGCCAACACATCATGTGAGCTTGTTTGGATGCAACATTTGGTGAAGGAAGTGGGCATTTTTCCTTCACAGCCTATGGAATTGTTAAATGATAACCAAGCAACTATCAATATTGCCTTTAATCTAGTATTTCTTGAGAACTAAACATATTAAGGAGAATTGTCACTTTGTTAGAAAAAAAATTGTACAAAGTATCATTAAAACTTGTCACATTCGATCTAATGAGCTAGCAGATTTGTTCACCAAATCTCTTGGGAGTTCTCTGGTTCAATATATATCTAACAAGCTTGGAACATGATTATGCTTCAAAATTATAGAACTACTCCCTAGAATTAATATTACTTTAGTTATTTTAACTAACTAAATATCTAGTTTTATCTATTTTAGTTGTAATCTTCTTTCTTTCATGGTTCATACAAGTTAAAAGATACAAGTAGATCATCAAGTTGGAAAGTGGATGATGCAACTTGGCAAGTGGATGTGCAAGTGAACAAATGCATGGACAAGTAAGAGTTCATATTGGATAAGTAAATGTTAGAATCCAAGTTTGATAAGTAAGAGAAATTTATATTTGACAAGAAAGTGTTAGAATCCAAGTTGACATGCAAGTTGATCAAATCACGTTGAGAATACAAGTTGACAATTAAATATACAAGTTAGACAAGCAACATGAAAAATTCAAATTGAACAAGTAAGTGTTTGAATTCAAATTGAATGGAAGATGAAGATTTATCTTTGAAAAGTAAGTGAAGAATTCGTGATTGGAAAAGTAAGCATTAGAGATTAAGTTGAACAAGTAATCCAAGTGTGAATGGAAGAAGAAAATTTTAAATTGGACAAGTAAAGTGGAAAAAGAATTCAAATTAGATAAGAAAGAGAAGAACTCATGTTTGACAAGTAAAGTAGAGAATTGAAATGAAACAAGCAAGTATACAATTGGTATGCAAATGGATTGGGCATATGATGCCTACAAAAAAAAAATGACAAAGAAGAAAGATATGTAACTTTTTGTAGAGAAAGTAGGTTAGAGAGAGAAGAGTGAGCCAAAATTGTCTTTTATATTTCTTTTTCTTCTCTTTCTTCTTCTTGTTCTTTATTTTCAAAACTTGTTCTTCAATCTTGTAATTTTGTTTAAGTACTTCCTCTATAAAACTATATTTTCAAGCTTTCTAGTTTCAATGAATTTCCTTTCTTCGACCATGTCTTGCTAAGTTTTCTTACCTAGTTTCAAACCAAGAAAAGTGTTAGTTGAGATGATGAATTCAACCGAGCTATTGGCTTTACAAGTTTAAATTGTTTTCTTGATACAAAGGAAGAAAGATTGATTGTTATAATCTTTAGATAAAACTTAGATGATGCTATAATCAAACTTGGCTTTTGTAGTCTAAGTGTTTGATTCAATGTCTCATTCAAAGTTGTTCTTCAAATACCATGACAACAATCATTCTTTTATCCAATAAGTTTTGTGTTGGAAAATAAGAAAGTCCTTCAACAATAATTGTTAATTGATATTATTAATGTATTCATCTAGAAAGATGTATATTCATGCATCTGTAATTAATGTATTCATTTAGGAAGATGTATATTCATGTATCTGTAGTTAATATAGGATGATGTATCTAGCCTATAGGAAATATGAATAGTCTTTTTTGTATATGTATAAATCACATACAATCAGTTGTGGAAATAGAACAATTAAGAAAAAGAATTCCTAAATTCTCACTGTTCACTGCTATTATGGTATCAGAGCTAACAATTGCTTGCTGAATTTTTTTTTTTTTGCTTCTTCCCTCTTCTTTTTCCTCTTGTTGTCTCAGCTGTAGCAGTCTCTGAAATACCATGTCTACTATTTCAATTGAGTCCGCTGCTGTCCCAACATCCTCTTCTGTTGCAAACCCGTCAAAAGGGAATGGAACCAACTCCGAG
>QLOD02000017.1:17865788-17897342 GCA_003260245.2 Sideroxylon spinosum | reverse complement strand
CTCCATCGATCGAGAACCATCCCCTTTTACTCCATCGAGAGCCCATGCAGTGAGCCCACCTGCATCCTTGCTCCATCAAGAGTTTCCTTGGATTTTTTGTTAACTCGCTCCATCAAGAGTTTCCGTGCAAGCCCACTAAATCGGTTTTTGAGTTCGCCCAAAGATCATCAACCATCGGCTGTAATACCATATGTGGTGTGGTGTAGACTCTGTGGATACTCCCCAACGGGTTGGGCCTACGCGTGTGCAGGAAGACCTCAAGTGGATCTAAACTCCCAACAAAATAAATCACAGACAATCAGTTTTGGAAATAGAACAATTAAGAAAAAGAATTCCTAAATTCTCACTGTTCACTGCTTTTATTTTGCTTAAATAAGAAATATCAAAATATATAAATATTGATCAATATTAAAGCCTTGAAACCTTCCATAACTTTCTCCTAAAAAGGTTTGTTAAGGTGGTTCAAAGGTTCCATGTCTTAATCAATATAATCAATAGAGGAGTTATATTTCCATTATTTCTTCTGAAAGTAAACTTATTCTCTTTAAGGTTATATCATCCGATTCAAATTTACAATTGTTAGATTTGGATTGAGTTATAAAGGTTAGGTTGAATGAATCATCAATATACTACACTCAGAATGGTTTGGAACCAAGTTTTTTATGTTATTAACAAAACCAAGTCCTTTCATTTAAAGTTTTTAAGTTCTTAAGTAGTTTAAATTACTTGTGTTTTATTTTTAGTTGTTAAGTCTATTTTACAAGTTTTCTATTTTACAAGTTTTCTTTCACAAAACTTTTACAATTTCAAGTTTAAAACCAAATCCAATCATTCTTTGTGAAGGTTTATTTCAAACTTGAAAAGATTTCTCAAAACTAAGTTTTCCTTAAATTTTTTAATAAAGCATTCCCCATGGATACGATCTTGGTCTCACCAAGTAAATATTACACTGCACACTTTTGTACTTGGAAGTTTAAATTAACACTTTTTTTGAGCAAACAGAATATATGATATATATACTCTAGCTTAAGGACGAGTGTTAAGTACTACTATAAATATGGTAGGAAGATAATTATTTTCTGGTTCCCTTGTGTAGGGATGTTTAATTGATTAATTGTAAAAGTTTCCTAATACATAGGACTCCTACGTATATAATAGCTCAACATGAACCCTAATATAAAACATAATTTCATTTCTCAATTCGGTTTTTATTTACAACCTTAACTGAACTAATACAATTTCTATTTACAACCTTAACTGAACTAATATAGCATCAACACACAGTAAGTGGACAAATCCACAGAGTGCCAATAAAATTGATAAAATTTATAGGACCTCATTAGACGTGTGGTTAATTTCTTCCAACCATACCATCTCGCATTGTCACATGTCACATATGAACATGACTAGTTGAAAATGCATCTTGTTAAGACTTCACTTTCCCGTAAAAGTTACATAAAAACCTATGTATTCCTAAAATGAAAAACATATCATAATCAACTAAAAGGTCAAAAAATGGTTAAAACATTTAAATTCCCCCACATCAAATTCTTCTGAGCTTAATAAAAAATGATACGACCCAAATGAATTTTCTCCACTAGATAAATTATATATTAAGATTGCAAACAAGATGAATTTCAGAAACACAAAATCACTCCTTCAAAAGTAACAACATGACGAAGCAATGACCACTAGAAACCACATCCAATATCGACAATATCAATTCAAAGCAACATGTGTGCATATACCAACAATTACCCAACCTCAAACAATAAAAGTAACCCAACAACAAAAGAAAAATAAGGACCTTTTTGAACCTGACATCCACATTTCTTAAACGGTTCCATCTGCCAAATGTAAATCCAATGGAAGCTCCAATTATCCAGCTTAGTATCCAAGCCAACAACCTGGATGCAAACCTGAAACAAGTGAGGGCAAAAAGGAACCAGATGAATTCAAAGATCCTAACATTGAATGTCCATCATGATGATGACAATGGTGGCAACAAAAATAAAAACCAGATATTCTTGAACAATGCAAAGGATGGTAAAATCAAAAGCACCCAACAAATGAAGCTAAGCATGATTAACACTAAAATAAGGACACCATTTTTAAAGAATTCTCCTCAATAGATGAATGAAGCATAGAGACATAAGTGTTAAGACAATTAATTGAATTAAAATAGCTATTAATTGTAATTATGAATGTCAACAAGGACATGGTGCATCCAACATGATGTCCTTGAAGTGCACCTACATATATTTCTTTTCCTATTTGGAGCGATTTCTATATCCATAACATTTTTTTAATAGCTCTTAAAAAATTATATCAAGCACCTCATAGATCTATGTTAAATAAAGAAAAGTCAACCAACAAGTGAGAGAATCTTCGAATATAAGGCTATTGACAAAAATATAATCAACAATAGCCTTGTAGATAACCATTCAGACTAAAGGTTATTTAAAGTACAAGAAAAACAATGCATCAAATTTGACTTGAAATAAAATATAGGGCACCCAATTTGTCCAATGAGTCATCACTCATGTTGACCACAAAGCGAGAGAATCTTCTAATTCAAGGGCTATTAAAAAGAAATATATAATCAATAGAGACCTTGTAAGGAAAGTTGAGACGGCACCAATCAAACAGAAGTTGAGAGAAGGTCATTTAAGATGGTCTGGTCATGTCCAACATAAATCCACTAGTAGGGAAGAGTAACACATGAATTGAAATTGTAAAGAAAGATTTAATTTTAAATAACACAACCCTTAACATAAATAAATGAAGGAAATTTATTGATTTAGCCAACTACAACTAGGTTAGAACTAAGGCTTTGTTGAGTTAAATTGACTGGAGTTAAAGATGGGTGTACTTCTTTTTGGGTGTATTTTTTTAAAGGAAGGAAGGTGAAAAGATATGATTGCGTAATCCCACATGGGTAAGATGCTGGAAAAGGGGGAAAAAGAAAATCAAATCATTCGCATCATAAGCATTTGACTTAAAAATCAATGCCATGCAAGCATATGGGCTGTAGAGCATAAAGGCATATTGATGGTTCTTTGTCAAAATCGAGATCAAATCAAAGCAACAATATTTTGTGCCGCCTGTTGGATTAAAGTGCCAACAGATGGTCTTGGTCATTTGTTTGTTGAGAGACCTTTTGAATTTAAATCAAATAACCGAATCAGTTATGCAAACATAACTGCCTGTGATAGAAGAGATATGGTGACTGAATAAAAAGTCACCATGTCTTCTATACGAGGCCTCCTGCAGTCCATATATATATATATATTCTTACTTCCTGAAAACTATTTCTCGTCTTGCCATTATAGAAAATTCCAACAAGAATTCTGGTTCAAGTGAAGAGTGCAATCAAACATAAGTTGATTTATGGGCTCCTTTGTGTCCTCGGGACAAATTTGCTGAACCCATTTTAAACAAAACTTTGGGATGGAGGGGTTTGCGAATATTGTCTTAACGTGCCTCGCGGCAATTTCGATTATTTGCAATCAACAGTTTCAACGTTTAATAATATTCCCCGCACAATGAATAAAAAAATCGTAAATCACAAAATCTTTTTCTCAATTCTTGCTAACTTAACAAAGTTATATGAGCTCAATGTGACCGCAAAACACTTCAATCCACAAAGAAAAAAAACCAAATTCAACCCAAAAAGAAAAAAAGAAAAATCACCGAAAACACAAGTACATAAAGAAGATGCGTATAGAAAGCTGAATTTGATGACTTACTTCGACAACAACCATAACACGATCAAGGCGAGTAGGAAACTGAACAAGAACTTGACTGGAGATACCATTTGCACTAAAAACTGGGTCGATCACCTGGCCTTCGTGTTCTACAATGGACGCACCATCCGAAACCGACAATTCGAGCGAAATGCATTCGCTACGCATAACTTCACGTGGAGAAACGAGGCCCTAGTATTCCCATTCTGGGGCTACGGACGATCGCTGGAGACTGAATTGCCAAAATGAAGGTCTTGGTGTCGTAGGGTCATTATATGTCGGAGCGAGAGAGTGATGGAAGGCTTCGCTCCGTTATACGCGAGGGGAGAGAGAAAGAAAGAGAGAGAGAGAGAGAGCGGAGGGAGAGGCAACAAAAACTGGCTATTTTTATCAAATGGGGGTGTTTCGGATCTGGTGCGAGTGAGTGTACAGGGAGAGTTTGCGTTCTGCATTTTGATTTCAGGTTTGTTTGGGGAGCACGTGTGACGTGTCCTTGTTTGGGTGTAAAATTACAAACGTGCCCCTGAAAGTAGACACTGGGCGGGAAAGGAGGATTTTTTTTTTGTTTTACAGTTATTTAATTAAAATACATGATACTTATTATCTAATTAAAAATAATTATGAAATTATCGTTAATGAAAATGCTATTTGAAATAGTATTTTTAAATAACTGAAAATACTATTAAAATAGCACTTTCTTCTTTGACGTTTTTACCCTAAAAACTCTGTTTTATATAGAGTTTTCTCCTTCCTTAGTTTTTTAGTTCAAGAAAACTCTATATAAAATAGAGTTTTTAGTATAAAATTAAATTTAAAAAAAACGTTATTTGATTTAGTATTTTTTAATATAAGAAAACTCTATATGAAATAGAGTTTTTATTGCAAAATTAAATTTAAAGGAAAACGCTATTTGATTAAGCGTTTTTAGGTAACCCAAAACTCTACGTGAAATAGAGTTTCAATGCAAAATTAAGAAAACGTTTTTTCAAATAGTATTTTCCATATCTTAAAAAACTCAGTTTCAAATATCGTTTTTATTATCGATAACTTGGTAATTATTTTTAACTAAGCAATAAATGCCATATATTTTAACTAAATAACGGTAGAACAAAAAAAATCCCAGGAATGGGAGTTTGATTGTTTATTGGAGGGATTTTTTTTTGTTCTACCACTATTTAGTTAAAATATATAGCGTTTGATGCTCAATTAAAAATAATTGTGGACTTACCGATGATAAAAACACTATTTGAAACTGAATTTTCTGAAATATGGAAACACTATTTGAAAAAGAGTTTTTTAATTCTGCATTGAAAACTCTATTTCATATAAAGTTTTCTTCGAATTTAATTTTTACTGAAAACTCTATTTCATATAAAATTTTCTTGGACTAAAAAAAGTTAAATCAAATAGCATTTTCTTTCAAATTTAATTTTGCACTGAAAACTCTATTCATATAGAGTTTTCTTCAAATTTAATTTTGCACTGAAAACTCTATTTCATATAAAGTTTTCTTGGACTAAAACACTAAATCAAATAACGTTTTCTTTCAAATTTAATTTTACACTGAAAACTCTATTTCGTATAATGTGTTCTTAGTAAAACTACCCCTGCACTACTTATTGCTCCTCTATATCCCATTAACTTGAAGAAATTGCTCAAAACACCAACATTTCACTAAATAACACATTTCACTAAATAAATATATAGACAAACTGAAATAATAATAACTTTTAAATAATATCACAAACATGAAATGAGATTTTTCGTAAATAATAACAAAATATACAAACCAACCTTTAAAATATAACGTTAACATGACCGTTATATATCTATAGACACAATAGCAAAATAAGATTTTTCATAAACAAAGAAAGTTATGAAAATATAAACCAACTTTTAAAACATAACATTAAGATATTTCCAATTTAATTTAATAATTGTGTGTATTTCACAAACTATTACAATTAAAACGATCAATCTTCAAAACTTGACGTAGAAAAGGCCTACTCTGTTCCATAAGGAGGGTGCCTCCTATTACGAAGAAGGTTCCTCCGCCTCTCCTACACCTGTGGCTGAGTCTATGGCACTATAGGTTACGACTGAGGTAGTGGGTCATGAGGTAACTCTAAACGGGCTAGAGACTGTATAATTGAGTCAAAACGAGCCCTAGCCTTCTTTCGAGAGTACTATTTGGTAGGAGGAGGTGCTGTGATGTCCTCTTATGGTGGTGGTGATATGTTGGAAGTGGGAACTTATGGCGTAGGCTACAACGATGATGACTGTGTAGTACCCATATCATCCATGACTAAATTATAGTCATCAATTGCTCTCCAATGGATGATTTGGATTAACAAGAAGTGATGGTAGCGTAGCAGAAGTCGATGGTGGGACTCTTGGAAAACTGGAGGGTCCGGCTCCTGTAGAAGCAAATGGTCCAACTCTGGTGGATGATGATGGTCCAACATCATGGGATGATGATGACCTTGCTTCTCGTCTAGCCTCGGCCAGTCGATACTCCTTGTCTATGGCTGCAATCATCCTGCACCCAATGCTCCTCATCGTCTCTACCAAGCGACAGACCTCCTCCCTATCTTTACAGTTGAGGAGATCTATCGTTATCTAAGTGGCTCTGACAACAGTGTCCACCTATAAAAATTCGAACAACGATAGTAGATGTATGTCATAAATTGCATTGTATTGAAAAAAAATAACAATAATTATTTATTTACTAAAGAATGACTAACCAGTATAGCCTTTGTAGCCGCTATCAGCTGAAATCCGACCGGAGGAACATCTCGCAGTGGTCCAATTGGTGTCCTGTCGATCGTCTTATACCACCTCATATACGGATCATCCAGTGCAATCTAGCCTATAGATGGCTCAGCTGTGACAACTCTATTACGTCAATCCTCCCATGCGATGATATGCTCTCGATGGTAGACATCCCAACGAGTCCCTGCATGATCTTGTCAATAAAATGCAAGTAAAGCAAGGTTGGTGTCATATGTAACTGGCTCCACTTGAATCATCCCAAATTGTCACATGACCCGATCTGGGAAGTACATCTCCACCATATCATAGCATATAAAGGGCACTCTAGCCCGCCAAATCGCTAGGTCACATGCACGTATAGGAAGATTGGTCGAATATGGTTGCCATTTCATCCATGACTCTACCATCATATCCAGCTAATCCCTATACTCTTGCAGAGTATGCAAAGCGGTCAAATCACATTCAGTTGTGCACACACATACACACATATACATATACATATAACTAGAAAAAATGAACACTATAAATTTATTAGTATATACATATAAAAATATTTACGTTACCAAAAATGCATGTGAATCAACATCAAGAACGTACTTTTGATGAACATATTCGAAGATAACAGGCCAAAGAAATAGATTGAGGGATTTTTAAATTTCAAATCAAAAGCTCCTCAAACAAAAATGATCCAACTAAAAATTATAATGTATACCTGTAGCAGCGAGGAGCTTAGCGAGTAAAATGTCGATGGCTAGGAGGAGCGTCGACAGGCAAAATGAGATCGACATTGGTCTTCATTTAGAAGAGCGAGATAGAGATCTCATATATATATATATATATATAGAGAGAGAGGTTTGAAAATGAAGGAAATGATGGTGATTTAAAAATCTAAACGTAGAAAACGCTATATGAAAAAGCATTTCTAGGGCACAGAAGAGAAAACTCTATATAAAACAGCGTTTTGAGGGCATAGAATAGAAAACTCTTTATATGAAACAGCGTTTTGAGGGCACATAAGAGAAAACTGTATATGAAACAGAGTTTTTAGGGGGGGTAAAAAGGTCAAACTAAAAGCATTCTAAGGCATAAATATAAAACCCTATTTGAAATAAAGTTTTCTACCTGTTGAAGAAAACTTTATATGAAACAGAGTTTTTAGGGTAAAAACACCAAAGAAGAAAACGCTATTTCAAATAGCACTTTCGGTTTTTTAAAAATGCTATATCAAATAGTGTTTTCATTAACCGCAACTTCACAATTATTTTTAATTGGATAATAAACACCATATATTTTAATTAAATAACGGTAAAACAAAAAAAAAATCCTTTATTGGAAGTATAGTCAGAGCTCGACGGCCATTAGGACAGGAGGGAAATTGGGAATTTTTTTTTTTGGCCGCTATTTAACAAAAAAACATATGACATTTATTATTCGATTACAATAAATTAGCTAAAAACTGTTATTTTTTTTTTAAATTATATTTTTCAAGGGACTGAAAACATATTTTGATTATGCGTTTTCGTCTTCATCTGTCCATTACTGAAAACGTTGTTTCATTTTACGTTTTTACAGCCCTGAAAATACTTTTCCATAATGCGTTTTCCGTCAAACTCTATTTATCAGAGAATGACATTATCAAAATGCTCTTTCTGCCGATAAACATATGAACGGTGATATTCGATACATATCATTGCATTGTATCGTATTGAATAACAACAATATGCATTATTTAGGCTTCATTTAGTTTGTTTTTCCATTTTCTATTTTTTGTTTTTTGTTTTGAGCTCATTTTCTATTTTGCACTTTTAAAAATAAGAAAAACAACTAAAACGCATTTTCTCACTTGTGTTTTCAAAACAGAAAATGAGTTTAGACAAATGAATAATGAAAAAAAAAAACTATTTTAAGCATTTACAATCCAAAACAAGAAAAATCTCAAAATAAAAAATAGAGTTTTTTTAATTTCTTTATTTTGAGACTTTTAACCAAAAAAAAAAAATATAAAACATAAAAGTAAACCAAATTCCACCTTATTTACTAAAGAGTGATAATTAACCAATATAGTCTTTGTAGCTGCAAAGGCCTGAGATCTGATCGAAGTGACATCTCAGAGATGTCCAATTGGCATCTTATTGATCGTCCTGTAACACAGCATATACGGATTATCTGGTGCAATTTGCCGTACAAATGGGTTAGTTGTGCCTACTCTATTACATTGATCCTCCCATGTGGCGTTATACACTTGATGGTAGACATCCCAGCTAGTCCTCGTACGACCTCATGGATCAAGTATATGTAAAGCAAGATTATTCTCGCAAGAAACTGGCACCTTTTGTATCATCTTAGACTGTCACATGACCCCTTCAGGGGAGTACATCTCCGCCACGTCATAGCATATAAACGACACTCTAGCCTGCCAAATGACCCGGTTGCGTGCAAGTATTGGGAGATTAGTCGGATACGGTTGCCATGTAATTTGTGACTCTATCATCATATCCAACTGAGCCCTATACTCTCGTAGAGTTTGGGAAGCAATCAATATAATCTGGCGCATTACGTACAGTTATGTTAGAGATAATAAAGGGAAGCTTAATAAAAAACTAAACTAAAATATTTGTTAGGATTTATACCTATAGCTGTATGGGTCTGCTGGTAATGGTGGGGGCCGGGATGTGTGTCTGCAGTATGGGATGGATCTGGGGCTGGTACATTCTCTGCAGGTGCAGCCATAGCTACTTCTCCATTTATAGGTGCGTCTTGTATTGGAAGATCAATAGGTGCTACAATTGGCGCAGCAGGCTGTCGGATAAGTGGTCGCACAAGAGAGAACCGCTCCTATGCCCAGATTTACAGTATCACAAGGGAGCTTGAGATCTCCTTCGCACATGGTTGTGCCACCTTACACATCTCCCGATACAGCCAAGAAAGTGCTGCTATCCCCTAGCTATAATGGCCAACATGCTCCAAGAGCTCCAACATAAGTAAGTACATGAGTTTCACCAGATTCCCTGACTTGTCTGCTAGCAATCCACCCCCGATCAATAACAATAGAGTGGCACGTGCATGCTATCTAACAAACTCATCATCGGCACCATACGATAATTTAGTAAAGTGTTGAATCAACTAACTGATCTTATTCGTGCTCCAGGAATAGCGGCTGTAAGAGGGGCAATGCTTAATAACCTCTGAACCATGCCAGTCTACTATACCACACTATTCCTGCTAGTCATAGCAAATCCATCAACTGGAAAGCCTATGATCATGCTGATGTCCTCTAGCATGATTGTGCACTCCCCGCAGCGCCTGTGAAATGTATGTGTCTTAATTTTCCATCGCTCAACTAGAGTTGTGATGAGAGAGTGATACAACTTAATATATCCCATCTTATGGAATCCATACACCCCCGTCCTAACCAAATACTTAAGCACCCTGTTATCTCTGGGTATACAACTAAAATCACATATCATATGCTTTCTGTTCCTAAAAGTATGGACTACCTCATTTTGCAAAGAAACAATAATACATTAGCATATGTTGAACAATTACATTAATTACATTAAATAACGAATATACGATTAGTGGTAGTTGCTTATATATTACTTTAATTAATTTAACAAACAAAAAAGTCAATAACACTTGTAATTTAAATTACAAACTTACCCCATCATCATATATCTATGAAAATCTATCCCACTTCTAATAGAACAATACTGATGGATCATTGGGTCTTGGTGAAATCGAATTTGTTTGTTATTGACTACAGTTGGCTGCATATATGACAATAGGTTAACCACATAAGCACTAGATGCAAAATATCAAGCAAATAAAATAAAAATGTCATTCAAACTATGTTCAAATTAGTGATTACATGCAAATAAAGAAAGTGTCATTCACATTAGGTTTACTTTAGTGATGACAAAAGCAACTCAAGAAATATGCAAATAAAGAAAGTGTCATTGACACTAGATTTAATTTAATGATTACATAAGCAGCTAATGAAAATGCCATTCAAACTATGTTCAAATTAGTGATTACATGCAAATAAAGAAAGTTTCATTCACACTAGGTTTACTAGGATTGACTACATAAGTAGCTAACGAAAATTTCATTCAAATTATGTCTAAATTAGTGCTTACATGTAAATAACGAAAGTTTCATTCACACTAGGTTTATGAATATCAATAAGGAAAATGTCATTAAACTAAAAGAATCCATTATTGATTACGTATATAAGATAAAACATCATTCAAAATAAAGAAACCATTATTGCCAAACATATCCGAGACTAAATATCATTACAATGTCAAAAGTAAAACACCTTTAACTATCATGACTACCCTGAAAGTCTATTGGGGCACTTCTTCTTATTATGCCCCTCCTCACGACAAATCCCACATCGCATTTTCAAAGTGCTTTCACTCCTATCCTTCTCATTCCAAATGCGGGTCAACATGTCTCCTTTTATGTTGCTTTAGATGCTCATTCGGAATAAATTTTGGAGCGCTTTGCGTTTCCTAATACTTTGGATCATGTAGGGGCTTAAAGAGGAGAGCGTAAATGTTGACATAAACATCAATAGAGTACTCTGGTCCTATCATCCCCATCCAATCATATTGGCTCTCCTCGCATACGACAATGACATGTGAGCTTGAAATCCTAATTGACTCTATTCAAGTTCCTTCATAGAGATCCACAAATTGGACATTGCCTCCTCCATTAACATGGTGGCCAATGAACATTGTCTTACCAAAATAATTATCAAAACGTGTAAAGATCCGTATTTCTTTTGTGTTTAATATAATATTTTAGATTTTAGATTTTTGGTTTTTTAAGATTAATTTATTGTTTTGTGTTCATGCATGTGTATTATATACATGATGTGCATGTTTTCTATTGGTTGAGAGAGAGGTAAGTTTTCATTAGCTTAGATGGTGGCAAAGGGGTTAATGGTGTGCAGGGAGGTCAAAGGGTGGCAGCCATGTAATAATGGCATGAGAGAGTCCGGGGGAAAGAACCTAAGGAGGAGGCTTACAGGAGAAGCTACTAGTGACTCCTATTTAATGTCACGCCCATTAACTCTCAAAATTTTTCTTCGCACATATATCTAACCTAGAAAGAAAGAAAGAGAGAGCCGTCATGAAACCCTTTCATGAGATTGTGTAAGGAAGAGAAGAAGAGAAAGGTTTGTCCTGATTTGTGAAACGTGCGCGCGTGTGGCTCAATGTGGGTTTCGTCTGTAAGTTTTCACAAAAAAGACCAACTTGAATTGGTAGGAAACGCCTTACACATCGTTCATCTACGTGTGTAACGAGGTAAGGTGGGATAGCGTATAGGTTATTTTTCTTGATTTCTTACAAGGATTTGGTTGTATGAATGTGTTCTTCAATTAGAGAACATGAGATGTGTTGGAATTTTATTATTTTGTTTTTCAATGAATTTTTGGGCAAAATTATAAAGCATGTCAAGTTGGTACATATATATTTGTATTTATAAATAGAAGAATGAAATCAAGGAAACCCATGTGTTTTAAAATTTTTATGAAAAATGGTGTTCTTTGATTTTGAACAAAGTTTTGATGTGAAATATATATATATTTGATATTCAGGATTTTCGTTTATATCTCTAAAAAAAAAGAGGGGGAAGCTTCGAGCTACCATCCCCGAAGCTACGAGGTATTTTGTCCGAGGGCCAAAGCTTCAGGCTGCCTGCACCCAAGCTGCGAGGTCCACTATTTTTTTTAATACTTGAGATTTTGAAGTACTTTTTGTCTCAAAATAGTATAAATTAATCTATATAATTGTGGTGACACATGAGGATTGTTTTGGATTTTTATTTCCGATAAATGTTATGCCTTTTAAACACATAATAATGTGAGATTATGTGGGTTTGCTTATTTATTTTAACGTAAGCATGTATGGGCAACATGAAACTTAGGCCCTGAATACTCTATGTTTCATAAAACTTATAAGTAAAATGGATGAACATATGGAACCTGGTTAGGTTAGAACTTGCGTATGATATGCTGTAAAGGATTATAAATTGGATATTGATTTTGATATTGGGGTCGTTAAGGGTACTAAAAATAGTGGGTTCTAGAGCCCAAGGGTTGAAAACCCCAAGACCTGCGCAGGATGGTTAGGCATAACCAGTAGGCTAAAAACCTACAAATGTTATATACGACTGTACCAACATTTACTTAGCCTTTAAGGCAAGATTTGATAAACTGGACTATGGAACCAGGGCTATCGATAGACTAGTATAGAGGGACCAGGGCTACCCGGTGATAGACTGGGACTGAAGGACTAGGGCTATTTCCACACTTGGTACTTCGGGACCATTTGTACCCCACGATCAACATCTGGGGACTTGATTTCGATAGACTGGGTTTAGGCAACCAGGGCTATCGATAGACTGGGACTTTGAGACCAGGGCTATCTTATTTGGGTTTAGTTCTGCAGCCACAGACTAACCTTGCAGAGTACCTAACCCATATTATGGTGTTGGAATATATTGTGATGATAGATGATGATTAGCATGTAACTAAGGTTTCATGGTTAAGTTGTTGACGCGATAAAATGATTAATGGATGTGATGAGGTGATTTTAAATATGATGAGATGTTTACATGCTTTTGTTAATGACTTGTTGGATTTGTATGAATTATGAAAATATGCTTATATGCTTTATACTGAGCACACGTGGTTTAGTACTCATCCTCTTACAGTTGATCTTGCAGGGGCAGATGCTCGTGATAGAACCATAAGATAGAGTAGCAGATTTTTTTTCTTTGTTTCTATTTATAGTTAACGTATTTTGGATTTAGATTTGGGCCCGGTTTATGGCATTATGTAATGTAACCTTTTATGGCAGATAATAGATTTTGGACCATTTCATTGATGAAATACCAATATTAAATTGCTTCCGTACTGATTGATTTAGATGAATGTTTGTTTGTGGTGTTTTGGTGGGTTAAGTCCCCATGTTCCCAGGTTGTAGATTCCGAGGTGTGACAGCTTGGTAGCAGAGCCTAGGTTTAAGAATACTTAGGGACAGTGGGAAATTTTTCTAGTTTTGGGATTATGTATTTTGAAATGTGTTGTGCGTGATTTAATTTTTTTAAGGCCTTGAAAATTCAAAATCTAAATTTTGTTTTTCCTTGTTCTAGCTTAATGGCACCTAGAATTATGCCAGTAACTAGAGGCAGAGGTCATGAGGCGCCCTGGAGGTCAGGGAGTTTAGGCCGGTATTGGCCGTAAGCTTGCTGTATAGGCTAAAACAGGTCGTGGTTGTGGATTTCAGGCTGACTTAGACCGAAAAGTCTCTGTTAAGAATGTTTACCATCAGTTAGAGTTGACCCGTGAGTAGAGGTCTAATGCTGGGTAGAATTTGAGGTTTCATTTGGAGTGACTCTAGCACTACAGAGTGAGGAGGTTTAGTATGAGAAACTTTCAGTTTAGATAATAGGGGTATTTGACCCCAACATTTTATATAGCAAATGGTTGTGACTATGACTGTTTTAGCTGGAGGTGCATGGATGGGATCTCCACCTACTACTAGACAGCTAGCTGGCTCATTGGAGTAGTTTAAGAGGATGAGACGACCTAGATATGATGTAGTGACAGACTCCAAAGTTGCATAGGGTTTTCTCAATTAGTGCTAGAAGATCCTTAAGGACTATAGATTTTTTATTCTAAGTTTCGCATTGCTTTTGTCAACTTTCAGCTCACGAGTCACACAACCATGTGGCGGAGTTCTGTAGATGGCTCTTAAAGTGTGGTGATTTTGACTTAGGAGATATTTTAGGAGATGTCCCGTGAGCACTTTTTCTTTATACCTCTCAGAGTTACCAAGAGGGACGAAATCATGACTTTGGCTCAAGGAGCAATATTAGTGCTACAGTTTGAAAGCCGGTTCATGTCTCTTTGCACTTATGCCCCTGATTTGGTATCTACTGAGAGATACTGATGCATATTATTTAAGAGGGACTAGCGTGTGTTCATTAGGAGCAAAATTATTCCTTTGGGGTTAGATGACTATAAGGTTCTGATTAATCGAGTTATAACAGTTGAGGACGACTTAAATGACATCAGAGTGATGAATTAGATAGTATAGGAAGATTCAGAGAATGATTATCAGTCTTCTCATGTCTTCATAGTGTTGAAGAAGAATAGCTTTGATGTGATACTCGGTATGGATTGGTTGGTAGCCTACCGAGCATTTATTGATTATTTGAGGGGCCATGTGACCTTGCATACTCCTGAGAGAAATGTGGTCAAGTTCACGAGGGATCGCTACAACCTCAGACTTTGCCTTCTCTTGATGGACAAGGACGAGTGGAACTTTGTAGCCTATTTGCCAGTATGACCATGGAGGATGAGGAACAGAGTATGATTGAGTTACCACGAGTCGTCTTTGAATTTTTGGAAGTATTTTCGGAAGACTTGTTTGGGTTACCACCAGAAAGAGAAGTAGAGTTTGCAATAGCCTTGGCTCCGGAAATCGAGCCGATATCTATTGCACCTTCTCGATTAGCACCAGCAGAGCTAGCCAAATCAAAAGCTCAGATTGAGGATCTGGCTTCTAAGGGGTTTATCTGACCTAGCACATCTCCATGGGGTGCACCAGCGCTGTTTGCAACAAAGAAAGATGGCACCCTTAGAATGTGTATTGATTATAGGAGACTGAATAGAGTCATCATCAAGAATCGCTATCCTTCGCCGAGGATTGATGACCTATTTGATCAATTTTCAAAGATTGACCTGAGGACCGGTTATCACCAGTTAAGGGTGCAACCAGAGGATGTCCCCAAGACAGCATTTAGGACTCAGTACGGCCATTACAAGTTCCTAGTTATGCCATTTGGGTTAACAAACACACCAGCAGTGTTCATGGATCTGATGAACCAAATATTTAGTAAGTATTTAGATCAGTTTGTGGTCGTCTTTATCGATGATGTGTTGGTTTACTCATGCTCGGAGGAAGAACATGAGAAGCATTTACGGATTGTGCTTCAGACTTTGAAGGACCACCAACTATATGCCAAGCTTAGTAAGTGTGAATTTTGGCTCCGAGAGATAAAATTTCTTGGGCATGTGGTATCTCGTGAGGGTGTTAAAGTAAACCCTTCAAAAATTGAGGCAGTTATAGATTAGCCGAGGCCAACATCCATGTTTAAATTTTATAGCTTCCTAGGGCTAGCAGGATACTACCGGAGGTTTGTGTTAGACTTTTCACGACTAGCTGGGCCGATGACAAGATTAACGCGGAAAGGAGTCAAGTTTGTGTGGGATGAAGCTTGCGAGTGTTCATTCCAAGAATTGAAGAAAAGATTGACTTCTGCTCCAGTGCTAGTGATCCCAGAAACTGGATTAGGGTATGCAGTTTATTGTGACGCATCCAAGCAAGGTTTGAGCTGTGTTTTGAAGCAAGAAGGGAAGACAGTAGCTTATGGGTCTCCGCAGCTAAAGACTCATGAGAAAAATTACCCTGTGCATGATCTTGAGTTGGCAGCAGTTGTCTTTGCACTCAAGAGCTGGATGCACTATCTCTATGGGGAGAAATTTGAAGTTTTCTCCGACCACAAGAGCTTGAAGTACATCTTTACTCAGAAGGATCTAAATCTAAGGCAGAGGAGATGGATCGAGTACATGGAAAACTTTGATTTTGAACTGCATTACCATCCGGGTAAGGCCAACGTGGTTGCTGATGCCTTGAGCTGGAAGAACTATGCCACCTTGGCTAATGTGGCAGTGCAGGAGTGGAGGATGATAGATAGTTTGTGTGAGTTTGGACTTGACTATCAGGAGGTTGAGAACCGAGCAGTATTATGTTCCACTGTGGTTCAACCTACTTTGTTAAGCAGAGTTATGGAGGCCCAGAGTACCGATACTGAGGTAGATGAGTACCGAATACGAATGAATAGTGATGAGGGCATACTTGGTTGGACAATAGGCTCAGATGGGGAATTGAGATTCCAAAGGAAGTTGTTTGTTCCAGTTTCGGTTCGGGAAACAGTCTTGAGAGAGTTTCACCACTCCAAATTTGCAGTACATCCCGAAGGGACAAAGATATACAAAGATCTCCGTCGACACTTCTTTTGGAATGGAATGAAAAAAGATGCGGCTGAGTTTGTGAGTAAGTGTTTGACTTGCCAGCAAGTGAAAGCAGAACATCAGAAACCAGCAGGATTGCTCTATCCATTATGTATTTGGGAATGGAAGTGGAAGAACATCACCATGGACTTTGTTACAAATTTGCCTAAATCTCCCAAAAAGCATGACACCATATGGGTAGTGGTTAATAGATTGGCAAAGTCGGCACACTTCTTGCCAATTTGTTTAACTGATTCTATGCATAGTTTGGTGAGGTTGTATATCTGAGAGATTGTGAGGTTACATGGAGCTCCAGTTTCGATTGTGTCAGATATAGATCCCCGTTTTGCATCTCATTTTAGCATAGTCTTTAGCAAGCCATGGGTGCAAAGTTGATGTTCAGTATCGCCTATCATCTTAAGACAGATGGACAGTCTGAACATACCTTCAAATCTTGGAAGATATGCTGCGGTTATGCGTACTGGATTTTTGAGGTAGTTGGGAGACACACCTTCCATTGGTGGAGTTAGCATACAATAACGGCTATCAGGCCAGTATCGAGATGGCGCCTGATAAGGCATTGTAGGAAGGCCATGCAAATCTCCTATATGCTGGGCAGAGGTTGGAGAGACAACTTTGTTGGGACCTGAGATGGTCCGGGAGACGACAGAAAAAATTAAAATCATCAGACAGAAGCTAGAAATGGCACGTAGTCGTCAGAAGAGCTATGATGACTGGAGACGTAGGCCATTGGAGTTTGATGTGGGAGACCACGTGCTTCTAAAAGTCTCGCCACAAAAGAGACAGTTCCAGTTTGGCCATAAAGGCAAGTTGTCACCGAGATTCATTGGGCCGTTCGAGGTGTTGGCACGGGTCGGTGAGGTGGCGTACTGTTTGGCTTTGCCACCAAGGTTGTCTAGAGTGCATTCAGTATTCCATGTGTCCATGCTAAGAAAGTATAATCCTGATCCGTCCCATATTTTAGATTGGGAGGAGCTTGAGGTTGATTCTGACATTTCCTACGAGGTAAAACCTGTGAGGATTGTGGATTCTCGTGAATAGGTTCTTTGAGGGAAGACTATATCTTTGGTTCACGTGCTGTGGAAACATCTTGGGACAGAAGAATCAACTTGGGAGGGTGAGCAAGATATAAGGCACCGATACGCCGAGTTGTTTACCTGATTATGCTTTGTTATGTTTTTCCTTTTGTCCTAATTTTTGAGGACGAAAATTTTGTAAGGAGGGAAGGATGTAAAGACCTGTATTTCTTTTGTGTTTAATATAATATTTTAGATTTTAGATTTTTGTTTTTTTAAGTATCAATTTATTGTTTTATGTTCATGCATGTGTATTATATACGTGATGTGTGTGTTTCTATTGGTTGAGAGAGAGGCAAGTTTTCATTGGCTTAGATGATGGCAAAGGGGTGAATGGTGTATGGGGAGGTCAAAGGGTAGCAGCCATGTAATAATGGCATGAGAAAGTCTGGGGGAAAGAACCTAAGGAAGAGGCTTACAGGAGAAGTTACTAGTGACTCCTATTTAATGTCATGCCCATTAACTCTCCAAAATTTTTCTTCGCACATATATCTAACCTAGAAAAGAAAAGAGAGAGAGAGCCGTCGTGAAACCCTTTCATAAGATTGTTTAAGGAAAGAGAAGAAGAGGAAAGTTTGTCGTGATTTGTGAAGCGTGTGCGCGTGTGGATCGGCGTGGGTTTCATCTGTAAGTTTTCACAAGAAAGACCAACTTGAGTTGGTAGGAACGCCTTACACATCATTCATCTATGTGTCGTAAAAATTGATGAAGATTCATAATTAGATTTTTTATAGAATTTTTTAAAATTTTTGTAGAAAATTTTGGAATTTTTAAAAAACACTATAAAGCTCCAAACGGATCCTTAATTTCAATCTTTCTGTCCTAAGCAAAACCATAGAATAAAAATAATCAATGATTCAATATTCCAAGATGTATAGTAATCCCGATGAAACAAAACTAAATAATACAAATTCCTCTAATCCCAAAGAAAAATCTTAGAAAACACACAAATAATGTTATTCTACTTAATCATTTTAATTTTTATATATTTTGGAAAATTGTATTGACGAATTTATGAGAATCGTAAACATTAATGAATTTGTGAAGTATTAACCTCAAAAATTCTCACTTATGTAGAATGTTTGACTTTGGAATAATAGAAGTGGAATGATTAAGGAAGATAAAATTATACATATATCTGGTATGAATAATATTAAATTGGTTCAATTAACCGAATATTTAAACAATTTAACTAATCAAATCATTAATTTGATTTTATAATTTTTGAAATTAAAATCAGACCATTATTTCAAAAACCTAAATCAAACTGAATCAAAGGGTGCATTTTGGTTCCAGTTAATGGTTTAATAAATTTAGTTACGCCCCCTAATTCAATTATGTAATATATAAGAATAATATTAGAAACAAGATTTATTTTCAAGAATAGGAAATTAACCACATAACCTAACATTCTTTATGATTTTTGTTAACATGTTAACATGAACTATGTTTAATTAAAAATGTAAATAAACAATGCTATGCATGACATGGATTTTTGAGTAAGATATGGGATAAGTTGATTTAGTAATGGCTTATTTAATATTTATTTCTTATAGTAATTTCGTGGTACATTGGATACTATTTTCACTATATTTGCAACAAAAATTATACCATTTTTATTGTATTTATACATAAATTTCAAATCAACTTAAACAAACATAAATAATAACATCATTCAGTGTGTGAAGCATGGGTTGTAGTTGTTAAGATTGAAACATATTCTATGCTATACTTGATCATATATTAAACTCATCCAACTTAATTAGTCAAATTGTACCCCTAACAGCAAGCCAAGGATAGTATTCTTCTAATATGGTTCTCATACTCATGTCAACTTTAAAATACATTTGTTTTTCTTTTTCTTTATTTTATATACGTAGAGTAATCACCATTCATATATAAACTCTTCGAGGACCAATAAACATCTCAATTAATTGGCTTTAGATAAATCTCAAGCCAAGCTTGCACACTATAGCGATCAAAGTAACAAATTAAAACGAATTCACAATATTGCAAATTCCCCGTCCGAATCCTTACTATCTACTTTAAGATATCTCTTTCTACTACTCTATGCCACTTGTAATATTTTAAAATATCTTGAAATATTTTATCTATACCAGCAATGGGTTTAAGAATTTTTGCTCAAACTAACCCATACCCCAAGTGTCTAAGTATATGTCTACATATATAAGAGATTTACATGTTATAGTGTACTAAAATATAGAATTTTAACAATATAATCTAGTCAGGTTAGATTTTAATTGCATGCATTTTTTTATATTTAGTTCGCACCTATTATAACAGAGCAACCAAGGCGTATCAATTATGATCTCATTTAAGGTTGAGTTTGGGAAGAAACTTTTTTTGTGTTGGGAAAAGTTAGCTTTTTAAGCGCTAACTTTTTAACTTTTTGTTAATTTGATAACTTTACCCTTCAAAATTTAAAAGAAATTTAAAATATAAGAGGATAAATTTGGTCATTTTAAAATATCACAAATCTATTAACTTGGAGGATTTGTTTTTAACCAAATGCAACCTAAGCATGATAGCTCAATGGTCATCCATTTTTTAGATGCTTTGTTTTCTCTCTTGCTAATTAACTCGCTTATTTATTTTCCCTTCCTTATTGTTTATATTGGGGGAGGGTTAGTTGATATCCTCTAGTTCCAAAAGGTCCAGAGAGTGTAAGGGTTGTATTTCTAACATTGGTATGTAGTGAAGATTAGTTTCGACTTATGGATGTAAGCCAAGAGTGTCGAACCACGTTATATTGTTTGTTTGTTTTTGTTTTATATTGATTTACTTTTCTTTTAATCATAACAAATGGTATCAAAGCTGGATCATTTGTCATTTGAATGAAAACTTCTTTTTGTCCACTACCTAGAAATCAAAATTGTTCAGACCAAGTTTTAAGCTAATCCGATTGTAGAGCTCGTCGAGACAAGCACAACAATTTAAACCGTGTTGATTTTGTTACTGCTAATATTAGTAATATTAGTTACTAATGTTAGGTTTCTTATTTGTGTAGGTTTTTGTAGAAGATAGATAGAATAATGAGATAGAAACAATTAAGGGAACAAAATCAAGGAAGCTAAGGAAAGAGACTAAATAGGAATCCAAATGAAGCCTTTTACCTTCTGAACACAAAAAGTCTCATCCTATTAGTAGAGAGGAGGAGAACTTCGCACTTAACATTTCCTCAGATTTCAAATCTGGAGCCTTCTTTTCCATCCAAATGGGAACTTCTCCATCCGGATGCCACAACATTTCTTACATTATGTTTCTTAGGGTTTTACGTTGTTTTAAAGAGTTTACATATTGTTTACATATAACAGTGAGGGCAATAGTTTTTTTCATATAGTCTAAGATTAATTCCAAAGAGTTTAGATCAGTTTTGGGAGCTTTGTCAATATTGTTTTTGATTTGAGTTGAATGTTTAAGAAGTCACACCCTGGATTTCGTAACCTAAGGTGTGAGTGAATGAATTACATACAACACATACTAGATGTTCATTATCCTGATCAAAGCCATGCAATTGCCCTGGAGCATTCATAAATAATAACAATTACATACAAACAGCACATCTTTTTGTAAAACCAAGTAACCAAGCTCCAACCACAACCTAATTAAATAAAGTCTTGAATATATATAAAGAAAATATAAAGATCTAGAATGTTTGCTACAACACTAAATCCAACCATGAACCTACCTAAGTTTCTTTCTTAAGACCTACAACATAGTCTGTAAAGATGTGAGCATCAGTCACTTGTGCCCATGATGCATAATACCAACTTGTGTAATATGCAAAAAACTCAATAATTTCTAATCTTATTAATTCAATATTAGATAATCATATACCAGTAAATAACCAAACCAATGAAACATAGGAAATATTAGTAATCAAATCATTACATTAATAATAATCAGATAATTCACTTTGTTATGTTCCTTTATCATTTTCCAAGTCATCACATCACATCACGGGGTAGATACTAACAACGTCGATTTTATGGGTCAATACCTAACAGAAATTAGTAACAACATATTGTATTTTTAATACTCAGCCATGGGCCACGATAAGTCAAAATCATAACCGTCATGTTCTTCGCTGGTTCTAGGTTTCTCAACGTAAGGATAATATTTGTAGCATCCTTATTTTTCTAGTATCCTCAATTCCTGCAGTCATATCAACATTTCTTTATCATTCATCTCATTTATCAATGTTTCCATCAAAAATAAATGCCAAATCACAATCCATCTTTCTATCTCGTTCCACTTTCCTTATTCACATCTTATTTATGTTCTCATCATTCATCATAAAGGACTCTATAGTGTCAATACCAAAGCTTTTATCATTTTATCATATCAAATATAACGCAACCATACATATTATTCGTAGTTACGATATTTAAATCATGCCTTTTAGATTAGAAAATTCGTATTTATTAGTTCAAAATACCTCTGAATTTTATATTTGTCTTTTAAAGATCATTCTATTCTAAAACTTTAAGCAAAAGAGAAATTATAGAAATGAATAAATTTTAAGCATATATGTAGTGAATATGCATAAATTCCCTACCTTAAGAGATGCAATAGAAGGAAACAGTGAACCGTAGGAAGCAGTAACTTGCTGGCTAAACCCAAAAATTTCGAAAGCCCCATGCACTTTAACCATTGATCCTAACATCAAAATTTTTATACCCTTGTGTTCAAAATGAGTCTAATTTCATTACTGTAAGTTTAACTAAAAAATAGCAGAGGTTTGATATACTTGCTAAGGTGGTCTTGCTTATTGGCTCTTAGTGTCTCTTTCTCTCATTCTCCGACTAAACCAGTAATCATACATATACAATATACAATTGTTGTCTTGGGGGCTAGGCTTGCTACAGTGACCTACCTCCCCCTTTTCCTGCTAACTTTCCTCGTCATTGGTCTGAGAAGGTTGAAATGGAAATATGTCTTGAACAAATGCATTTTGAACAATTTTCCTTGTTTGAAAAAAAAGTAAAATGAAAAATGAGCTCAAAATAAGTATACCAGATGGTATTTTAAAAATTCCAATCATTTGAAGATAACATTTATCGTTCAAGATTATTCTTCAATGGAGTTTATTTCTTTTTTTTCTTTTCCTTTACTTGCTGTTATTTTAACTTTATGAGGTTAGACTATGTTTTGATTCTTAATTTAACCCATAAATGATGAGTGCAGTCTTATTCTTTGGTTGGATGTGATCATAACGATGCATACAACGTAAAACTTTTGTATGGTCTTATAAATCTTATTTTCTTTGTTTTCGTGATTTTAAAAAACATGTGATGTTGATCATATTTTCTTAAAATCCTTGACGGCATTATTTGATAAAAGCGTTTGAAAATAACGCGGACCAAAAGAAAACTAATTTATACCAAAGATGAAATAATAAATATCTTTTTGTTTTTCATCCTAAATGAGATTTTAAAACTGTGCTTTGGATCTTTATTTAGATTTCATGAAAATATTTTTAAGTTTATTTTTCCTAAATGTGAAACTGAAATTGAGTTTCATATCACATCTAATCAATTGAATAAGGAAATCCACCGAGAGTTATAGGTTGAATCAAGAAACGTTGCATTATTATCTTAAATCTTAAATTTGTTTATTGTTTTTTATTTCTTTTATTATTCATCTACTTGCACATTGGGTTAAATTTATCGTTAGATATCTTAATTAGGGTAAATAAAGTTTATGTTATTCATTCTGTTTTTTTTAACTCTAATTTATTTCTCTTGGTAGAATTTTTGTATTAATAAAATTATTCAAACTCCATGATCCAAAATCTTCAACCAAATTTTTTTTGTTACTTTTTCACTAAAATACAGTCGATAGTATAATTTAGAAGAACTATAGGATTCATTATTATAGACTCCCTCTGAATTCGATCTCGGACTCATAGAGTAAAGCTTAAAATCTGTCTAACTGTAGGCAATAGCTCATTTTGTAATATATGTTAAAAGTTATATTTCTATTGTAACCAATATTATGCAAATAGATTCAATGATGTAATTATTGATATAATACATTCAGAATATGATTATGACTCATAATTTACCTTGTCTCAGGTTAATCTAATTAAGATTTTAATACATAGTCTTTGAACACTCACCTCAAGTTTGATAAGAACTTTATCCAAAATTTTAATTCATTGTTCAAGAAACCAACTTGTTCATAAAATTGGTTTCTTGGATATTGTTACGTATTTATTCTTAAATATATAAGACACTTTGAACTTCTTAAACTTTATTTAAACTGTTAAAATAATATTAATATATTATTGAATAATTTTGAAAAAAATATTAATAATGTTCCTATAAATGTGAGTAGGCTAGAATTTATGGAACTAAATATCTTACTTGGTGGATCTCAAGCTAGTGTTACTATCCTAGGAGATTAAATCTAAAATTTAAATTCTAGTTAAATAATCTATTTTTGGAAATTTTACTCTATATAATATAAATTTACACCAAATGTTAAAATTTTTAGGCATTATTTTATCATCCTAATACTTTACAAAAATTTTTTGAGGCCGTGAAGGTGACTGAATCTATAAAATATAAGTTTTTTAACGGCCCTATAAGAAGTCTGAATATTTTTGGTAACTCTAAATAAAATTTTAAATTTATTCTCAAGTAATAGATTAATTTATATTTTGATGAAATAAGATAATAAGAAATTAAACAAAAACCAAGATCAAAACTGCTTGAGCTTTGATCTCGTGTTTACACTTTGGGTCATCTACCTGCTAAATTGTAGATCTTGGCTTAATCTTCTTATGCAAATTAAATATTTTAAGGTGATTAATTACCTTGGAATTTAGTTTTGAATAATTTTATAAGTTAAATTAAAATTAAAATGAAAATCATATAAATAAACATGCAAGTCAAATTAGCTTAATCGAAATGTTGAACTATATGTGTATATTTTTTTTCCAGAAAAGCATATTAATTAAATAATTTTAATCTAAAGGTTAACAACTTGTGACATTTCCTAAATATAATACTAAAATTAATTTGGTTTGACACTCAATACCACCAAGATCACCTTTATTGAAATTTACTTTTTATATAAAGGTTAACAACTTACGACATTTCCTAAATATAGTACTAAAATTAATTTGGTTTGGTACTCAATACCACCGAGATCGCCTTTATTGAAATTTACTTCTAGCAATGGGTAAATGAGCGAGTAGTAATAATCTATAGGTGGAACTGGAAACTTATAGAAAAACTATGATATACCTAGGATTGTTTCCCTTCCTGATCTAGCCAGTTAGATCGCCGATCGTAGTAGCTATCATTCCAGTTGATGACACTAACAATATATTTAGAAATGGAGTCTAAAAATTCATTTTGGGGTGGTAGCTTACGGTATAGTCGAGATTGGAGTCTTGGAATATGCATGTTCCCAATGATGGACTAGCTGAGAAAAGGATTACAATTTATATGTAAACTTCTTTTAATGGACACTAAATTACTGTTTATCATAAATATCAGCTAGAAAAATCTAGTCATACTCTGCACCATTATGGGTTCGATCCCTAGACCTCAAGGGTCTAAATCTGATATCCCTACTACAATGGTATTGGCTTTTTGAATTTTTATAATGTTTGTATTTCACTATATAGTGAGATAATTGAATTCTTCTAACAATCACGACCATGAAAATATCATGTATTTTACTTTTTGCTTTATAGGTAGTGTTTGGAGTATTAAAAAATTAGATAAAATATAGTTTGATAGAAATTTTGGTGTTTGGTGTGTTTAACCGAAATAGAGTTTTTTGGAGATGAATAGTGTAATTTTTGGACTTTTACGATAAAAAGTAAGAGAGAGAAACTATTAAAACGGTTTTTTTGTTCCGTTCTAATGGATTGGTGGTAGATTTTTTGAGAAATTGTCAGAATGTTTTGACTTTTACGTGAAAAAGTTGGAGAGAGAAACCGTTAGATCGGTTTTTTTGAATTGTTATGTGTTAAAAAGTTATTGGGATTTGTGAAAAATTTTTTACGATTTGTATTAAAAGTTTTTGTTAGAATATGTAAATATATATAGATTTCACGAATTACGAAGTAAATAACTGTGTTAGAGAGTTTTAGAGGTTGTTAGAGGCTTTTAGAGGATTTTGGTGTTGTCTTGCACACCAAACGGAGCCATACTGTCAAATTAATTATTGCATAGAATTCATGCTGCCTAATCACAATCACTGCATTGGATTATCCAGTATAGTGTAATATTATGCCCCCTATATATAAGCACCTAAGAGGTTTAGACTAATGACCTTTAAGTTCCATCTTTATAGGGTAGGGGCTTATAAAAGGAAGCTAACTACATAATAGACCAACAGTGAAGTGGTTGGATGAAAAGAAAAGCTAGATGAGTATCAACAAGGCGTAATGAATTGCTCATGTCTCATATGAGCTTGGTAGGGTGAGATAAAGTGTGATATATGTTAGATTCAACATTTCTATAGTATATGCATCATAAAGTCGTGGAACCCTAGTAACTGTTGAAATTTTAAGGTTAAGCATGCTTGGACAAGCATATTACCACGATGGGTGACCCCTAAGAGACCTAGTTTCATTACATTTAACTTAGCCCAAAGCAGACAATACTATACTATAATGAATATGAGTCATGGGAAAATGGTATCAAGGCCAAAGGCAAATAGGAAGTATAGGTCCATGTGGGTTGCATCCCTGAAGGTGGAATTTATAATAGAACACTAATGAAATGGTTAGGTGCGGATAAAAGATTAACGAGCTACTATCATGGTATGGTAAAAAGCTTCTATCTAACCATGTTTGATAGGGTAAGATGAACTATTATATATGTTATATTCAATACTCTATTATACAACATGTTTTAAACCGAGAGTGCATTGGATTCCATTAAAACAGTGACGGATCAATGATACTGTGGGTAGGTTGGCAAGTGACTATAGGTGAACTACCATTAAGTCACTATAAAACACTCCTATCCCACATTATCTGGTAGAGAAAGTACCCTATATGTATAATTAAATTTTAAATCTTCATAGTATAATGTAATTTATGGTTGTGCAGCCACTAGATTCTATTGGAATTCTATAGTTAATCAAGATTAGGCAAGAGTTGTATCAATACAAATGACATAACGACTCGCATCTTGATATATAAATTTTTCTTCTTAATGCATATGATTGTAATGCGATGGCATGATATTGTAGTTTATGTGATGCATGAGTTAACCCTTTTGTTTGATTTCTTGAATGAGTTCAACTCTATCGAATACTTAAATTCTTTTCAAATACTGTTTAGGTTAGATGATGGTCCATGCATATTGGCGGGGTCCCTAGGTGCACGGGAAATGCCGAGTGTAAACTTTTTTCTCCCAGGTGCCCTGGCTATCACATTAACAAACCACATAGTTCTTTTTTTGATTTTTCGGTTAAGTTGCTTTTAGTCTTTCGGCTGCCCAAGTCTTTTAATACCTAAGTGCTTGTCGTTCCACAATGTGGATTTACACCCCAAGTGTAAGGCTGTCCGATGTAATAATTTAAATTTATAACGGTGTAAAACCAATCGTACCTACAGGAAGAAGCATAGTGAACTAACAATTCTTCTTCTCTTATTTAGTAAGTGTCACATAAAAATCAAAGAAAATTGGTTTGAGTTTTAAAAATAAAACCTGTCTAGGCATTTTGTCAAACATCTAGCAAGTGCTAATTAAATCTAATTTGAAATTATGAGAGAAATTTTGATTAAACTAAAAACAACTATAAAAAGGACTTAGATCAAACCAATTCAAGTGGTGATTTCTATGGATTTTCAGGGAGAATTACGGCTAATCAATTTAGAAGTAAAATCGAGTTCACTTGGTTAAGTCTCTAGATCAAACATATAGAGTACAATAATCACTATAGGATACATAAGAGTTTTAGGTGAAAATCCATAAACAATATCCGTAAGATCGAACATGAAAATTTCAACAATCAAAAGTTAATCTAGTAACATGAAGTAGTAGTTTCAAAGGATCCAAATAAACTAATCATCATTTAATAAATCCAAAGGAAATTGAATATTGAAACATAATTAAGAACATGATTAAATGATTTGGTTATAACATTTAGTTCATATAATTGAAAACTTAAATCAAACACTCGGAGTGCATGACCTATAAAAAGTACATGTAAGTTCTATATTAGCAATCCACACATGATTTCTTAAGGAAGTACACGAGAATTCTAATTAGCAACTAACATATAATATAAATAAACTATACAAATAAGGCTAGATCTAGAGTTAACAATTAACAATTTCAATAGATCCAAGCAATTCAATCATCGTTATAGAGAATTCTCAAGAAAATTTAAATATTGAAAAACAAAATACCTTGAAAATCCACAGACATCATCTACTCACCTTGATTTGAATCCAAGCAAGTGAACTACTCACTCATAGATGAAGAAAAAGAAGACTTGAATTGAATTGAAATATGTTTACAAGAGGATACCAAACAAGATCTAAATTCCTTCTGTACAACTATATATATCTACTCTCTCTCTAACAATGTCTATAATGAAAAAGCTCTTGAAAACAACCTATCTCTCAGTATTTACTGTTTGTAATTTGTACAGGCAAAACTGTCATTCTAAATTATAATAGAATTATGAAAAAAATTCTTTGCATCATTAGCTGGTTCGAACACAAGTTCTAATTAGACTTTGGTTTGAGTTTGAATTCTGCGACTTGGCTGATTTCTGTATTTGGAACCTTTGTAACCCTTCTGTGGTTAGGATGCATGTTCGAACAAGATATAGTTCAGACATTTGTCCGAACAATTTTTTTCTAAGATTTTTTTCTTATTTCTTTTCTTATCATCTTTTCTGTTGTTCGAATGCTTGTTGGAACAAACTTTTGGTTGGAACACAATTTTTGATACGTAGAAAATTTTCAGCTTTTCTTCTAAATAAGGCTTTTATGGTCCTAACAGAGGTTCAAACAATGGTCTATTCGAACACGGTCTGAATAACCTCTACCCCTTCTCTTTTTGTGGCTTTATTTCACATCATTTTGATCCAAACTTTCTTTTTAAAACTTGAAACGGGAGAAAAACAATATTTAGGAATATCTAGCTTATTTTAGCCTTTAATTATGCACGATTAATCATATTTTAATATCCTTAAATAGTCATTTTTTTTACTATTCACCATGTCTTAAGTTCACCGTCTATCATAATTTCCCAGTTTTTTTTCCTTACTCTTGAAGCCTTTTGTCTGTATATATGCATATATGTATGAAATATATACTTTTTCGGATGATAATAGTAAACTATTAGAGGGAACCAAGCCTTGGTAAGTTGAATTTCACCAAAAATTATTTTAATTTATTTTTTCATTGTTCAATTAGCGTTATATTGAATTTGTTGAGTTGGTTATTCGGGTGTAGGGAGTTGTAGGTTGATCACTGTTATTTTTTGGCATTTTTCAGAGCTTTTTGAGCTCACTGTAAATCGTTTCCTTTCTTTCCCAAGCCATTGAGGTAGGGATTTAATGCAATTTTTTATTAGTATGATATAGTTGAATATGTGATGATGTTTATTATTTTTTAATTGATTAAATATATATTAGAAGTTGTTATATAGTGTATATATATGCATTGTGCGTATATACTCAGTGAATGAGAAGATAAACAGTGTTAATGGTTCATATTTGTCATGCGATGAATGGTTGAATTAATGAAAAACAGTATCGGATAAACTATCAGAAAGAAAACAATTCTAAAACTAAGAATTTAAAACCTAAAACGTGAAATGAAAAATCGAGCATAAACTGAAATCTGACACTAGAAGAACCTGGGTGCATGGGAAGGGAGCCTCATGCGCATGGCCTAGACCTTGGTTCCTCGAACATATAGACTTGCGTACCCTAGTGCTTAAATTAAGTTTTCTGACCCTGGGTGCATGAACTGAGTATTTTCTCAAATTTATCTTAAAATTATTTTTGAAAGTAAATAATTTTCTTAATGTTTTGACATTACATTTCTAAACAGTTTTCAAAGAATATTATTTTCATATACAACCTGATGAGAATAAATGGAAAATGAACTGATAATGAATGTGGTGTGTTACCCAAGTTACAGTTTGGAGGGATATGTATGATGTTATTGATAAGATTATTTGTGAAGTTATATTAGAAATGGTATATGGAAAAGAAAATGGGATGTGATTGTTGGTTGTTGATTTTGAGGTTAATGGATACAGACAAATAGAAGGGTATATGATTACACTTGGTTTGTGATTTTCTAAACTTGAAAATGGCTTGGTTATTACGTTAATAGGTTAGTGGCCTATAATATGATGCTGATATTGGTTCATCGTGACCTTTGGATATTGATCCATAAAATATGACGCAGACTTGGGTAATTGTGATCTTGCACCAAAGCTCATAAACGATGATGGTTCAGTTCATCATTTTGTTGGGTGTTGGCCTTTAAAGATGATGTTTAGACTATGCTAGCTGGTCAAGGGTAAGTCTTGCAGAGTATCTGTCCCACATGTGTTGTGTTGGTGAGATGATGGTTATAATGTTGACGTTGATATATGATGATATACCAGATGTTTATGTTGTAATATGATGATGTTATGATAATTATCAATTACAGTTAATACTTTTGCACTATAGCATCATGCTAGGGCATGTTACATATTATTTTTATTTATATGTCCATCATGAGCACACATGGATTAGTGCCACATCCTTATAGACCTGTCGCAAGTATAAAGTCCAAGGTTTATGTGGGTCACATCATGCTTTTGCTCTCCATAAAGATGGAGTTGATTGTGTTGGATGTTTTATCTTGGACATGTATTATTTTGTACACAATATTTATTTTTGGTAATTTAATATGGCTATAAAAGCAGATATGCCTAGATATTATATTGGTTGTTGTATAGATCATTATTACCGACAACAACTGAGGTTTTTTTTATTATTAATCATTATTGTGGACGTCTGCTCAAGGGTGGTTGTATGACTCTGATTGGGTATATTGGTTCATTTATGTTAATTACATGTGATTATTTAATTTATTCCTTTTGCTGCACCTCATTAAGCCTAAAACGGATAATATTGTAACATAGGAATGTAATTCATTACAAATGGTATTGGATCCAATACTCGGTCAGAATTTCACGTATAGGTGCATGCTGGAAAAGACACTGGTGAGCTACCACTGAGGCATGGTGAAGCACTCTCTCCCACATTACCTTAGTGAAGGAAAGTATCATGTTTTATAATTTGACACTTTTATTATGTTGGCCCATATTTTCAAAATTATACATTGAGACATAGTTTAGCACATTTGTTTTGTGAGAATTTGTGTATTTGGAAGATTTTATGGCAAACATGTTTTTGGACATAACTTTTAAACCATAAAAATTTCGAGGCCTATAATACTTATTCAGAAAAGAAATTTAATGCCTAACATCATGCAACTAGATTCAACTTGGTTGAGGTCATTTTCGAGATGATAATCCATAATTTTGATAGACATTTAGCTGTATTTCATCCGAATTAAGAAAACATTTCAAAATAGGCTATCTTAAGGCTCGTGCACTCAGGTAGTACCCATTCGCATATGCGCTCGAGTGTGTCTATTTTGTGTCAGAATTGGTTGATTGCTTTTTCTGGTCTTTAGTCGAGTTTCCTTTGTCAAGCCACCCTAAGCCATTCTATGTCTAACCTAGCTATTCTATCCCATCATCTTTGCTTTTTTCTTCCTTCATTACCAAGTATTATAATTTATATAAATATATATTGGATGCATATGTGGGTT
>QLOD02000017.1:17834220-17865688 GCA_003260245.2 Sideroxylon spinosum | reverse complement strand
TCTTGAGCCTACTAAGGTAGGGGTTGTTTGCTTCTCACATGTATTTTGATTGCTTTAGTTAGTGTTTAAGCTATTTGCTTGAATTTTATTGTTATATTGCCTGATTATTGCCGAAACATGATGAAAATGCTAACTGTTATATGCATATGTTCATGTATTTATGAACCAATGTAGAAGATGAACATTATAGATAAAATTCATGCATTTATTTTGATAAATTGATGAATAGATGATGTGGTTATGTTTATACGATGGTAAGGAGTGAAAAATGAGCATAAATATGAATAATTTTGACTTGGAAACATGAAAAACAAAGTGAGAAACTAAGTAAAATAGGAAATAGAGTATAACACTTGAAATCACTACTCCAAGTCCAAGCTCACAGATTTCAAGACCTCTGGATGCATGGGCTTGAGCCCTTATTCGTACCCATTGTCTCGAACTTGATTTGGCTCTTTTTGCCTTAAAAAATGTGTTGTTCACTTAATATCTCGAATGTAAACGTTTTAAGAATGATTTCTATAAAATAAATGGATATTTTAACTAAATAAGGGAGAAGTATATTATTTGATATGTTGTGGATCATATGATTAAAGGAAAGGATCATTTTTCTAAGTAAATGAATTTAAGATTTTGTGGAAAGGTATTGGGATTTTCTAAAGTACTCTAATAATGAAAACATGTTTGAAAATTTGAAGTGGATTTTGAATGAATGAGGTTTTCATAAAAGGAACTTGATAAGAATAAAAGAAGTTTCCTTTATAAGGATTTGAGTATTTAAAGTTTTGATGGAAAGATATTTGACTTCAAAAGGATATTGATTTCCTAGGATGTTTATAACAAAGTAATTATGAATGACACTCCAAAATGACTTTAATTGGATAAGGCTTTCAAATTGGTTTGTTCAAAATTGATCTTGGAAATGAGGTTTTCAAAGATGTTATTATTTGAGGTAATATTGAGGATTGGGTTTTGTCAAAACTAGTGACATCAATTTCTAGGAGTATTCTAATGAAAGATTTCTCATAAATGGATTTAGAAAGCTTGATATGTTTAGAGAGATGATTTTTAGTAAGCTTAAAGAAGAATATTTTGATAAAAAGACTTGATAATGAAATAAGATATTAAGTAAATTTATTCAGTTACCAATTTTGAATAATGATTAAGGAATTAGAGATGATAATATGATAGAATAAATCAAAGATAGTAAGTGTAGATGGAATTAATATAAATGGGATGATATGGAAGAAATTGAGATAGTTTGGACTGTGATATCCTACAGAAGACTAGGGTGTCCTTTGATAATGGGTAAGATTGTGATACTGTGTTAATGATTTGACGAGATAATGTGATTATTGGAATTGGCCGGGTTATGTTGAATTATCTGTGCTTATCTTGTATGAGTTAGTTTTCGTTGGAAAGGTACTATAAAATATGAATTTACACACTCGGGGATTAAAAGTCTCCTAACCCGCGTAAGGTTGGTTGTCATTTTTAGTAGGCTAGTGACCCACAAAACATGTTTGGATTGCCTTCAGTGTAGACCCGTGAACAAGGTATTTGGACTACCTTCATGGCACAAATCCCTAAACAAGGTATTTGGACTGTCTTTGAAATGTAGGTGTGTGAATTAGTTGGAGTTGAGATTGGGGATCGAATATTAGAGTGTTGGTGTCTGTAAGTTGGGACTAAACCTTGACATTGAATACTAGGATTGACGTGCACATTCTTTTATGTATGTTATTGTGATTTTTGATGTGATGTTATAATGAATATACACTCAAGATTATAGATGAATATAAGACATCATAAGTTAATGATAACGGAACTGATATGGATAATGTAAAATAAGAAGGTTTTAGTGGATGTTAGATTAATACGATTATTTGATTTTGATACCTTGGTTTGATATGTTGAGATAATATTGTTCGGTTGCATGACATATGATTAGCATGTTCATATAGTATCTTGTTTGGGCATGTATTGTTTGCTTGTATGCTTACATGTAGGATGAGCACACATGGACTAATGATCACTCCTTAACAGTTACGATTATAGGCTCAATGATAAGCCTACTAGAGAAGATATATGACGAAAGAATTTAGATTTTATTTCAATTTCAACCTTTGATCAGTGGCTGGTGTATTCTGATACCTTCGATATAGGGGTTAATGTTATTCTTTTGTGCCCTTAAATAAAATGGCAAGTCGTATTACTTATTGTATTTCAATAGGGTTGTATTTGTATATGGAGCACTATGCCTAATGATGACTAAGCTTATTTCGTGTTATTGTATTTAGTTATATTATATTATATTTTGCTCCAAGTTGGTGGTTTGAATGATGTGTTTGGGTTAGGCGTTCGTGTCCTCAGGTTGTGAGATCCGGAGTAAGACATTTATAGTACATGTTTTAAAACTATGCAAACAACAAATTTCATTAGAACTCCATAGTTAATGTGCTTTACCGGAAGTACCATTATAATGAGTGACTCCCTTAGAAAGTCCTTGCACTACACCTAACCAAGCCTATAAAGCTAATTATTTGGCAAATCCAAACAATTAATTGAAATTGGAAATCAAAATGCACTCAAGGTCAAGAATTGTCAAGGTTTCTTAATACGTTTCTAAGAACAAGCACATTGTTTCCTAAACTAAATTAAAACTGAATTAAAGGTCAAGATTTTCGTGATTCATGACTATACACTAGAGGAAATATTGTTAAAATCAAGAAAGAATCTTAAAACAAAATACGTAAACAATCTCTAGAAGATTAATGAAGACTAAATATATTATAGAGAGGCTCACAGGGAAGTCAATGGTTTGAGCTTAGAAGAGTTAAAGCAAAAAATCAAGATAGTGTGCCTCGTAGCCAGGGCGTAAAGAAGATAACCGTTCGACCACATTAATAGTGCACCCCACAATCAGGGCATAAAGGAGATGATGGTTTGGCCTATGTACATTCTATAAGATTTTGTTTCCTATTCTGTCAATCTAGGATAACAACTTATTACTTTATATATTTGTACCCAATCTTAATGAACTATACTATACACATGGGAGACATATTATAAAGATCTAGATAGAGAGTTTTTCATGATGTTTCTCATTCTTTCTTTACTTTCTGTGTGAAGCAAAAAGTCCACTTGTAAGGTTAGTTGAGTGAATTAACCAAGAGTGACAAAAGAATTTGTGCGAGTGAATAGTAGAGAATTTGAGTTGTATCTTGTAACCCATTGATAGTGAAATTTATAATAGAGGTTTTTCTCCCTATGGAAGGGTTTTCTCATTAATATCCTTTGTTATTATGTGTGTTTATTTGATTTGAAATTTTCAAATGGTATCAGAACGGGTCACTTAATGTTCTTGAGTAAGATCTTCAATCTTAATCAATGGATCCACCACGTGAAGGAGGCTCAAGTTACAGATCGTCATGGTTCGACAGCACTAATTATTCATGCTAGAAGGTACGATGTAAGCTTTTCTTCTGAAGATTAATTACAAGGTTTAGACTATTGTGGTTTAAGGTTTGGAATAGCCAAAACACAAAGTCAATGGTCAAATAGAGACAACCAATTCTGTCTTGGAAGAAAACTGGACAAGAAAGTAGTGAATGGAATTTTAAAGCCTTGAATACCATCTTTCTAGTTGTAAGTCCGAGCGAGTTTTGTCAAATTTTGAGCTACCGCAGCACAAGAAAAGCCTAGATGATCCTGTAAAACACTCATGAAAGGTAATGTTCAAGTGAAAACCTCTAAACTTCAAAAACTCAAGTCTAAATTTGAAGGTCTGAAGATGAGTGAAGGTGGGGAAGTTTGATGATTTCTATGTTTGTTTAAGCCATGTTTTCAATTCATGTCACAATCTTGAAGAGTTTATCCTTGAATCAAAAGTGCTATATAAAATCTTATGATCCCTTCCTAGTACTTTCGATGCTAAAGTTACTGCTATTGAAGAAGTCAAGAAAGTAGAAACGAGGAAGATTATAGACCTCATAGGCTCCTTACAGACATTAGAGGCAAATATACTTAAACCACAAGAGTCTCTAAACGAATTGCTCTCAAGGCGGTAGAAAAGGAAGAAAAAGATGAAAAGTCAAACAAATAGATGGCTCTAATGGCAAAGGAGTTTATCAAATACCTCAAGAAAGAAAAGGATTCAAAATTCAACAAAGCTAAAAAGAAGAAGTCAAAACCTCATGAAAAAAGGAAAGAAATTCATGAAGGAAGACAATGAAAATAATAAGAAGAAAAAGATGATCTAGTGCTTTGAATGCCAAGGTTATGGTCACTTTATGCAAGATTTGTGGCAAGACAAAGATAAAAAAGAAACAAGTCAATCTGATGGATGCCACACTTGATGATGTCTCTAACTCTAACGAGTCCTCTGCTTCAACCTCCTCAAGTAATGAAGGTAATTTCATTACATTGTTAGCTTCTCATACTATGATGAATTTGGAAATAATTTTTAAAAAAGCATACAACAATCTCTTTGTAGAGTGCTATGATCTGAAAAAAGAAAAAAAAGCCCAGCACCAAATGAATAGTTTCCTAAAGAACGAGAGAGACGCCTTAAAGATTGAAAACGAAAAACTCTCAGGTAAATTATCTTTTCTGGAACCTAACGAAACCTCTCAATCTCAAATTGTAGATAAATTTGAAGCAAATCTTAAAGAAAAAAACAATAATATTAAAGAATTGGAGAAAATCATTGAGGATTTACAAGCAAAGATTAGTGAACTAGAAAAGAAGATAAAGCAGGATGGTAAGGTAATTGAAAAGATGAACTTTAATTCAAACGTATTTGAAGAAATTTAGAGCAAACAGAAGCTACAAAGAGACAAATCTAGCCTATGCTACACCGGATAGAAGATCACCACTTATAGCATCAACATCTTCTCTAGAAGCTCTAAAGGTTGTTACAAAGACTGTTGCAGCTTCAAAGATCTTTTCAAAGAAGGCAACACCACTAAAGAAGAATGCCCCAGAATAATAAATCAACAATATCCTCATCCCATGATGAAAGTAAACACTTTGCTAAACCCCAGTCCTTTGTACTTATATGCCATCAATGTGGGATCACAGGTCACATCTACCCAAGTTATCACAATCACTATGGACTCCCTTTGAACTATGTGAAAAGTTTTCTAAAAATTCAAATCCTAGAGTTTCTATGGCTAACAGGTAATTTTAAAAATCCATGTCAATTTCTAAACCCTAGAATATTGAACTTTCAGAAACCCAAAAATACAAATTTTACAAAGATGAAAAATTCAAATAAACAATAATGACATGAGAAAAACCTTGTTAAGACTTCTTTTCCAAATACCAGAGCAATTTGGGTTTGAAAATCAGATTTAAAGTATTTTATTTCCAAAATGCCCTAATAGCTTTAAATTCTAATTTGTGGTATCTTAACAGTGAATGTTCTAACCACATAAGTGGGAATAAATCTTTGTTTTCAAAACTTGAACCTATCAATGTGGTGTGGTGACTTTTGGTAATGGTAGCACTTCATAAGTAAAAGGAAAATGTGAGATTAAGTTAACTATTTTCAAAAGCTTGAAAAATGTTTTATACACAAAGAGACTTAAAACAAACCTAATTAGCATAGGTCAATTATGCAACGCTAACCATGTTATCCAATTTTTCTAAAGTTAAGTATGATATTTTTAATAAAAAGGGACAACCAGTCTTGTATAGTGTTCACACATCCGACAATTGCTATGGGGTAGCAAATTCTAAAGGGTTTGTCTGCAATATTGGCACCTTATATGAGACAGAATTGTGGCATCAAAGACTTGGGCACATGAACTTTAGAGATTTACATAGATTGTTCAAATTTGAGCTCATCAAGGGTATACCCAAACTTAAAAAACAAAAAGATAGTGTGTGTTTGGTTCAAGTCAATTAGGCAAGCAAGTTTGGAGTGCACATATAAAGATAAAATCTATTAGAACTTTTGAACCTTTAGAACTTGTTCACATTGATTTAATGGAACCACATGCACTATAAGTTTTGGTGGTAGGCAATATATCATTGTCACTGTAGATGATTACACTATACTTGGTTAGGTTAATTTCTTGTGTGAAAAAATCTGATACTTTTGAACTTTCAAGTCTTTATGTTTCAAGTTACAATAAGATAAGCAACACGTGATTGGGTGCATCAAAAGAATTAAGATGGATCATGGGAGGGAATTTGAAAATCAAAAGTATGCCAATTTTTGTGGATGAAAATAGAATTAAGCATGATTTTTAGTGTCTAAGACACCCCAGCAGAATGGTGTAGCGGAAAGAAGGAATAGAGTTCTACAAGAGATAGCACGCTCAATACTACTTGGAAAGTAACTTCCAAAGAAGTTTTGGGCTAAAGCTATACACACTGCATGCTACATAGCCAATAGGGTGTATCTTCGTCCTAGTAAATTAAAAAAACCCTATGAGCGATGGAATGGTAAGAAACTCAATGTTAAGTATTTTTGAGTTTTCTGGAGCAAGTGCTTTATGCTTAAGGATTAAGACAACATTGGAAAATTTGACTCCCGCAGCAACGAAGAAATCTTCTTGGGTTATCAATTAATAGTCATGCTTTTCATGTTATATATGAAAACTTCTTCAATGATGGAATCCATTGATGTAGTTGTTGATGATCATACTGATTCTACTATTTTTTAACAGGTTGAAGAAGATGATGGTCTTATGGAATAGACTGTCAAGGCAAGTGAGAAAATTGAAGAAGTGAAAGCTAAGCTAAGAAACGGTGAGATTCCAGCCCCAGCAAACACTATTACTTAGTTGGAACCATCTTCTAGAGTAAAGCTAAATCACCCAACAAGTCAAGTCATTGGTGAGGTAACGCAATTAAGGAATGAGATAATTTTTGTGTATTATGTTTCTTCAGCTGAACCTACGAATATTAAAGAAGCTTTAGTTGATGATAATTGGGTGAATGTTGTGTATGAAGAGCTAAATCAATTTGTTAGCAATGATACGTGGACCTCAGTGTCTAGACCTACTCACATTAATATAATTGGAACTAAATGAATGTCTAAAAACAAAAGAGATGGTTTTGGTAATGTCATTAGAGACAAGGCTAGACTCGTTACTCAAGGTTAAACTCAAGTGGAGGGTGTTGACTTTGATGAGACCTTTACTTCCGTTGCTTGACTTGAATCCATTAGGTTACTCTTCGTGATTGCATACTTTTTAAAATTCAAATTATACCAAATGGACGTCAAGAGTACATTTTTACATGTCATTCTTCAGGAAGAAGCCTATGCAGAACAACCTAAAATTTTTGAGGACCCAAAATTTCCTAATAATGTATATAAACTAAAAAAGGCTTTATATGGCTTGAAACAACCAGCACATGTTTGGTACGAAAGACCCAATACTCTCTTACTTGAGTCTGGTTTTGTGCGTGGGAGTGTAAACAAAACTTTATTTATTCACACTGATTCTAAGCACACTTTGATTGTAAAACTTTATGCTGATAATATTATGTTTGGATCTACATGTGATAAATATGCTATTGAATTTGGTAAATTACACAATTTCAAATGAGCATGATGGGTGAGTTGAATTATTCCTTAGGTCTTCAAGTCAAACGAGAGGATGAAGGAATTTTTATTTCTCAACCCAAATATGCTAGAGACTTAATGAAAAAGTTTGATCTCTCTAATACTAAATATGCTAGAACTCCCACGAGCACAAGTACTAAACTTCACAAGGACAATGGTGAGAGTGTTAACCAGACCATGTATAAAAGCATGCAGGGAGTTTATTGTATCTCACATCTAGTAGACCTACCATTGCATTTAGTGTAGATGTGTGCCCTAAAGAGTCACATCTTTATGCTGTTAAAAGAATTTTAAAATATGTTAGTGGCACACTAGATTTTGGGATTTGGTTCACTTATGACACCATTCTTGATCTTACGGGATACTCTGACACTTATTAAGCTGGTAGTGTAGGTGATCATAAGAGCACATTCAACAGATATTTTTACTATGGTAATAATTTAGTCTTTTGGCATAGTAAGAAACAAAATGCCATATTTTTGTCTACTACGGAGGCTGAATATATTGCTACTGGAAGTTGTTACACTCAACTCTTATGGATAAAGTAAATGCTTTTTGACTAGGGATTGAGTTATGGCACAATTACATTGTTTTGTAATAATAAGAGTGACATTAGCATAGTTAGGAATCCTGTCTTACATTCTCGTGCCAAACATATAGACATTATATATCATTTCATTAGAGAGTTGGTTAATGAAAGTGCGATTTCTTTGGAGCATGTGCAAACTGAAAATCAATTGGCTGATCTTCTTACTAAACCCTTAGACGTCTTTCACTTTGAATCTCATCGAAAGTCTTTGGGTATTTGTGCATATTTTTAATTTTAAAAAAAATAAAAAGAGATAAGAGTTCATTATTTTTGTTGAAGATATTTTTTAACTTCTATCTCCTTATATGTATATTAATCATTCAGTCAAATAAATTGTAATGAATCAAAATTTTATTTTTCCATCTGAATCAAAAATAAGTATTTTGGTGAACTTTGACATAATTTTAATCTACTTCTTTAAATACTTGACTGATCTTGCATATACATTTCCATCTTCTTATTTATGGATCTTGAATTATTGTTTGATGTGTTTAAAAAAATGCTGAAGATCAATTAAAAAGAATAAATATATCTTGTCCTGGAAAATGCTACTAGTGAGACCAGTGGGAATCCCTTTAATTACTCGTTGATTGTTAAGTGAATAGCTACCTACCCGTAAACATGTGAAAGCAAAGACCTTCAAAGGGTATGTATACATTAACAAAAAGAAAAGTTGTGGTTCGAAAATGCTCTCAACTCATTTGGTGCATCAAACTTAATCTTTTAATCTTATGATTTGTTTGGGGAGGGGGGCATATTGTTTGATTAGTCATAATCTCACACGTGCACAAGTATTCTTTTTCGATTTTATGGATTTATTCATCTCATAACATAATCTTAGAAATTAATTTGCGAAGATGAATTTTTGTTCATGTAAATTCACTTTGATTGATGGATTGTTTTACAAACTTGGACATAGGCGAATTAAAATCATTTCAACACTGAATTTTCTTATCCATTCTTTATTTTTCTTTAAAAGTTTCCTGCACAAAACATGACCAAAAAGACTTTTCTCGAGAGGTTCGTAGGATGAGCGATAATAAGGCAATCCTTCGGGCTTAACCGGTAAGGGTTGTAGCTAGGTCGTTGAGAAGTTAAGCCTTCCACCCAATAAGTGTAACCCACGTGTTGGGAAGGCGAAGCTTCGAGCCACCATTATATAAGTTGTGTGCCAGCTCATTTCTTCAGTTGGCGTTGTTTACTTCTCTCGAACCCTGTCACCACCCATCCACAAGCTTTCGAGTCCTGCGTATTGCATGTGTCCTAATTAAGTTTAATTTTGCCTTCTAAATTTAGATAGGTCATTGTTAGTTTCTTAATTTGTTAGAGTCACATTTATGAACCTAGAGTTTGTTTATTATTCATATTTATTACCCATTTTGTGTGTTTGGTTCATAGTAGTTAAAAGTAAGAGTGAACATTCCTTTCCTGGGACTTATAGGCTCGTAAACCATAGTGAGTACAAATTCCGATTCTCAAAAAGGGCTGTTCTTATAGAGCTTCAAATGAAATTGGATGATTTTTCAAATATCAAACTTTTGTTTGAAAATTTGGGTTAAGAATATATTACTACTATATCCGGGTTTGTTTCTTTGATACTTGTTCAAGAATTTTATTCTAATTTTAATGAACATTGTGATTTTGATAAATAAATGATTCATTTTTCAATTATTATAGTTCCTATCACTGTCACTCCAGACACAATTGCCACCTATCTAGGTATAGAGAGACTTTTACCGACTGAAGATTGACCCCATTTTCCCTAACTCAAGAGGGTATGTCTCTCACTCGCGGTTGAGATGAGCACTGTGTTCCAAACTTTAGATGGTCTCCACCATGGATTAGAGAGACTTATGTATATGGGCTATTGAATACTAATCATAAAATGCTCAATCTCCTTGTTTCTTCCACCATTGACCCCACCTCACATCACTCTAACCTTACCATACGTTGTGGCCATGTAATCTATGCTATTTTGGTGGGACTTAAGTTTAACGTAACATTGTTCACTTTTCATCTCATTTACACTTCCCAACAACTAAAACATACCCAAGATTCTTTGCCATTTGGTGTTCTTATCACCAATATCTTGTTGGGACATTGTATCAAGTTGTCTACAATTGTGTCACACCAGCCAAACCCAAGCTTTGGCATCATTGCTCATAAATCCATGTGCCAAGCTATTAACTCCACTCAAGATGATCCCAATACTCCAGAGTCAAGTAAGAGTTCTCATCCCTTCACCATGAACCAAGTTTCATTATCCTTAATTCGATTGGAAAAGAAAGTAGTAGAACTTTGTGTGAAACAGGACATTCTTTCAACCAGTGTGCACGCCTTGACTGCCATGTGTATTGTAAATTTTCAATCTCTTTACTAGAAGATTGATAATTTGTCAATGTATGAAGAAGAACTCCAAGGAGATATGAATGATGCTGCCAATGATGGTGTTGCTAATGAATGTGGTGGTAGAGTTGGTTTATACTTGGTGTTTAGGTTTGTTTGCCCATTCTAAAGTTGTCAATTCATAACAAAAAAAAGAGATGGATTTCCTTGTTACAGCTATGTATTTTTTGTCTTGAACTTTGTATGTTTTGGACTTGTTGATTTATATGTTAATGGTTGATGCATGTGAACTGATCTATATGTTTGATGGCTATGAACTGATGAAGAGAGTCACAATGAATTGTTGTTTCGATTTTGAAATGTTATGTTTTGAATTATTATGGTTTGATCCCTAATGAATAGTTAGTCTTGATTTTCCTTCATCACACATGCGTGTTTAATGTTCTTGTTGAGTGTTGAAGCTCACAAATGGAAAATATCCAATTTCAGTTTTGTGATGGAATTGCCAAAGGGAAGAGTTTAAAATTAATTATTTGGAAAATCCAAACAATAACTAAAAATGGTAATAAAGATGTACTCAAAGTCGAGAATTGTCTTGGTTTCCTAACAAGTTCCAAGAACAAGCACATTGTTTCTTAAACTGAATTAAAACTAAATTAAAGATCAAGATCTTCATGATTCATCCTTATACACTAAAGGAAACATTGTCAAAATTAAGAAAGAGTCTTAAAACATAATATGGAAATAATTTCTAGAAGATCAAGGAAGACTAAATATTTTCAAAAAGGCTCGTAGGAAAGGTGATGCTTCGAGCATTGAAGAGTTAAAACAAAAATCAAGACAGTGTTCCCCGTAGCTAGGGAATAGAGAAGGCGACCCTTCGTCCCCCTTGACAGTGTACCCCGCAAGTAAGGCATAAGGAAGGCAATAGTTTGACCTATGTCTATTATACAAGATTTTGTTTCCTATTTTGTCAATCTGGGGCAACAACTTGTAACTCTATATATATGTACCCAGTCTTAATGAACTATACACACACGGGGGGCATATTATAGAGATATGAAAGAGTTTTTCATTCTTGAGGGTTTTCACGATCTTTCTCTAGATTCTGTTTCTCATTCTTTTCTTTATTTTCTGTGTAAAGCAGAAAGTCAACTTGTAGGGTTAGTTAAGTGAATCGAGCAAGAGTGATGAAGAATTTGTGTGAGTGAATCATAAAGAATTTGAGTAGTATCTTATAAACAGTTGATAGTGAGATCTGTAATAAAGGTTTTTCTTCATATGAAAGAGTTTTCTCATTAATCTCCTATGTTATTGTGTGTAGCTGTTTGATTTTTTGAATTTTTAGAGTGTACTATGTGGATGTAGGTCATTATAGAAACTCTTGAGTTAAGTGTGTTTAGTTAAGAGTAGCAGTAATATAAGTGATCCTTAGGAAAATCCTAACATTACACCTAACTTAGTCCAAAATAGACAATATTATACTATGATGGATGAGTGTCATGATAATGGTTCAATTTTAGGTAAATTAGAAATTAGTTTTAGAGATTCAATTTTAATTTTAGAGAGTAGAAAAAGCTCTATTTGGGTTCCCACACCTCTATTTCTTTTTTTTTCCCCTTTTTAATTTTCGTTGTAATAAAGCCATGCTTAGCTAGGTTTTAGGCAAGAACCTTGGAGAAACTTGTATAGATGTTTCGTGTGTATTCATTTAAGGTAATATATAAACTTTTTATTGTTTTTCATATCTCAAATGTTTGAATGTTTGATTTTTCATAAATCATTCTTGATTTATATTAGGTTCTTGATTTTGTATGCACAAATCTAGCGTTTGGTATATAATATTCACGTCGAACTATGCAAATCTCATTAGGTATGTTAAGTTTCTTTACATTTTTTGATTTATTATTGACAAAACATTATTTTGACATAGTGAATGCTTAGAATCCGCTCTCTTCTCAACATAGCTCTTCATTTTTTCTAAAATCAAACTTTCCTAAAATTTATTTTCAAGGTTTAATCTCTTGGGATAGTTATAAAACCCTTCACTTCTTAACATAGCTTTTCATTCCCCGAAGCTAACCTTTAAAAAATTTGGTTTCAGGGTGAAATCTTCCAACGATGATTAACTAACATTGAATTTTATTTGAATATTATTTAAATCATCTACAAAAACGCACACACAGATAATCTTTTGACTCAAATACCATTTGCTTTTTTTTTTAATTATTTCTAATTTTTCACACTAAGTGTTTCACAAAATGGCTCGTCTATTTTGAAATCCAATACCTTAGCTTAACTTAGTTCACTAATTAGTTTAAATAGAGCTAATTATGTACAACCAAGACTCTCCCTATGGATGTAATAAAGCACTTGCATGGTATATTACTTGACGACACTTCTATAATTGGAAGTTATTGATCTACACTATGAGTGTGCAGGCAATGGTAAACACTAATTTGATTTAGTGAACATTATGAAAATAGTGGGAAAAGTCCGATGCGTACAAAATTATAAGGGTAATTTAATATTTTCAACTCTTTTTAAGGGTTGAAATATGTCATTAAATTAGTTAAAAACTATTTATGTGTTGGCTAATTTTTATCAACATCAGTGGCTTGATGTCGATTTTCCAAATAACACACTAATGTCAACAATATTATTTAGCAAAATCTTTTTAGTTATGGTAATTAGAGTAATTTTGGAAATAATAGGAGTATTTATAGTATTTTCATTAAATCTCAGCATCAAATAAATTATGAATTAAAGTTATGTGCACAAGAATTCTCCATGAACGTGGACTTCACCCAAGGATTAGGATATTCAAAATCCTATAAGCTTATGCATAAGTGCTCCCTCAATTGCATTCATGCCAGAGGGGATTAAATATGGGTGCTAAGGATCCTCACCCACAATCATAGGACAATATAAGACTAAGGTCCCCGAGGATTCTTAGAATCTCAGGCTAGGGATTTGCCCCCCACTAACCTAATCCCCTAGATTAGGATCTTTGGAATACTAAGGTTTCAGCGTTATGTACCATAGAGCCATTACCAACAAATAGGTCACTTGCACTTTGACATTTTCCTACTAATCTTGCTTGGGAATTTAGACATTAGGGTTGTGGACTAGAGGCATGAGCAAAGGAACGCTGAGGTGACCATAGATTTTAGTGCCACATTAGCCATCTAAGAAAGAGAGACAAACCTCACCTACCACATTAATTATCTTCCCCTAACCCAACTACCTTCACCATGTGGTGCTCCTTTGTTTGATTTTAATTTCCTAGATTCTCAGACTAACACCTTTGGATCCCCTGACTTGTCATAGACTTGCAACATGACATGCATGTACCTATATATGCACCCTTATCTTCACAGATACTACATCATGCCTAATGATAAGTTAACATCCTATTTTTTTCACCAAAACCCCAAATACCTGGGAGCTTCTCTATTACATATACACCTTTGTACCATCATTTACACACAAGAAGTTTTTAAGCGCCTTATTTACTATTAGGGTATTGAATCTCTCTCTCTCTCGGTTGCTTGGTTTGTTTTGCTATTTCCTTACCCTTTTTAAAGGGTTTCTTGAGGTAAAGTAGTGAATGTCTTTTGATTGTCTTTTACTTTCTAGATGCAAAGGCTCCTAGACTTGCCTAAGGATCTTCCACACCTACTCGACAATGAATTTTAGGTTGGTCTAGTGCGTTTCGGTTCTAATTTCACTCATACTCACAAATATTGTTTTTATTCCTGATAAAATAATCATGTTAAATTTTTTTCAAAGTTAGTTAATTGACAGTTTGATAATAATAATAGTGTCATTTCACGTGCTGTATATAATTTATATATTTTTCAGCAAATCTCATAAATATTAAGTATCATTTATCCTTCTATTATGGGATTTGTCAACCAAATAATGAAATAAAAATAAGTATTTTTTTGACATAAAAAATGATGTTAGTTCGGAGAAATGTACTTTGGGTCGTTGCATTAAAAATATGTGAATGTAAGTTCGTTCTTATGGAAAATTCTTGCAAAAGATTGAATTAGGGGCTGTTTGGCAGCAAACTAAATATCAAAATTTATCAAAAGTTACAAAAAATTCATAATTTTTTCTAATTAAAATTTATCACCTATAGCCTTTATATCAAATCTTTGTATTTTTATTGTACTTTTTTATCAAATTTTTTTTTTCACCAAACATACCTTAATAATGTATCTAACACTTGAATTCTCACATAGCTAATTCTTATTCCTGAGTGGCTATAAGTATAATTGGAACATCCGTTGACATAAGATCACTCAGTATGATATTGACCCCAAATTCTTTCAAAGTAACAATGTATGAGTGAAGTGTATAGATCGAGTGCTACAAGTCTAGTAGCTCGCCAACTCCTACGTTGTTGATACCTTTGTCAGTGTGACCCAATGACCGACGATAACTCCGCTGCATCGGATTCTCACCCACCATCACCTCCACTGCCGTCCCTCCTCCTTCCAAACCTCCCAAACGACGTTGCGCTCCAATGCATCGCCAGGGTCCCGCTCTCCCACCACCTCTCCCTGTCTCTCGTCTCCAAATCGTGGCGGTCCACCGTAAGATCCTCCCTCCTCTACAAAACCCGGTCACTCCTCAACTGTACCCAACACTTCCTCTACCTCAACGTCCGCGTCAACACCTCCTTCAACTGGTACCTCCTCGATCAAAACCCTGCAAACCCTAAAGAACCTGGAACTCTTTTGCGTCTTCCTTCTAATCCCTCCCAGCTAATTGGGTCTGCCTTCGTCGTGTTAGGCTCCAAAATCTATGTCATCGGCGGAGCGAAGAACGAAATCCCATCGAATACCATGTGGGTTTTCGATTGCCGGTTCAATAAATGGGAAATGGGCCCCAAAATGAGGGTGGGTAGGGAATTCGCGGCCGCCGGAGCTGTGAATGGAAAGATATATGTAATAGGTGGTTGTCTGGTGGATAATTGGGCTAGATCCATGAACTGGGCAGAGGTTTTTGATCCGGTGGCGGGGTCTTGGGCGGCGGTGCCCAGCCCAATTGAGGTTAGGGACAAGTGGATGCATGCCAGTGCTGTTATACAGGGTAAGATATATGCAATGGCGGATCACGGTGGGGTGGTTTATGATGCGGTGGCCGGAAAGTGGGGTGATGTGTCAACGAAGCTGGATATGGCATGGAGGGGGCGGGCTGCTGTAGTGGATGGGGTGTTATATTCCTATGACTATCTGGGGACCATTAAAGGCTATGATGCGAAGGAGGATGAGTGGAAGGAGTTGAAAGGTGTGAAGAACGGTTTGCCGAAGTTTTTGTGTGGGGCAACAATGGCAAATGTGGGAGGGAAGTTGTGTGTTGTTTGGGAAGGAAAGGGGAGTGGTAAAGAGATGGATATTATGTGTGCAGAGATTGAGGTTTGGAAGGACAGGTTTGGGGGATTAAGTGGGTCAATTGTTTGGTCTGATGTGATTCTTGCTCTTCCAAAGAGATCTTCCATTGTCCATTGCATGTCGGTTGGATTATGAATTTGGTGATTCACTGGGTATGTTATCCCTAAACGTTCTGTTATGCACATTTAGTTCATCTTTGCATATGCTAGCAGGGTTGCTTTCACGTCTCTTATGTTACCATGCTATACTATATGTGCAATTGTGCATGGGCGTAGGAGTAGGAAAAATTTGTTTGCATAAGTACGCCGCTTGCTTCGATTTAATATGTTTTGCATTTAAAAATACTGTTTAAGTAGAATTTTTGCAAAACCAAACCAAACTAAACCGAGCCTTTTCCTACTAGGCGTGGTCGGTTATATGGATTTGACGACGTCAGTCAATTCTGTTTAAGCCATACTCTTTGTTAAATTGATGTAGGTATAGTCATGTGTAATAGTTTTTTTCCAATTTCTATTGGTCTCCCTTTCCGTCTCCTTCTCCTGGCAATCTACATACGTCCACACATTTTAACCGATACCTCCGTTGAACGCCTTCAAACATGAATGAACTATCTTAATCGATTTTCTTTTATTTTATCTTCAATCAGTGCTATTCCTACTTTGTCTCTTATCTTATTGTTCCTATTCTTATCTCTCCTTGTGATCCTGCACATCCATCTTAGCATTTTTATCTCCAAAACTGTCATCTTTTGACCATGATTATGCTTCACTGTCCAAAACTCTGATCCATGTAACAACGCTGGTCTACTGCCATCTTATAATACCATCATTTCACATTGAAGGGGACTTTTCGATCATACAAGACCCCCGAAACACTCTTTCATTTGGTTCACCGGACTTTAATTCTGTGATTTACATCAGTATCAATCCTTTTACCTGTTGCACTTAGATTCAAGGTATCTAAAATTTTCTTTCTGCAATCTTTTGGGTGTCTAGATTTACTTCTTTGCTATCAGTTGTCCTACTTTGACTAAATTTGCATTCCATATAATCCATTTTGCACCGACTTAGCCTAAACTTTTGTGTTGTAATGTTGTCCACCACAATTCTAGTTTAGCATTCACTCATTCTCTCGTTTCATCTACTAAAATAATGTCATCTGCAAATAGTATATACCACAGCACCTCATTCTGAATATGTCTTGTAATCTCATCTATAACTAAGGCAAATAAGTATGGGCTTAACGTTGAGCCTTGGTGTAGATTAATCGTGCTAGAAAATTTTTTAGTCTCTCCATCAGTCGTTCATATAGATGTTATAACTTTGTCATATATGTCTTTTATCGCCTCAATATATGCAATACACACTCTTTTCTTTTTCAATACTCTCTATAGAATCTCCCTAGGAACCCGGTCATAGATCTTCTTTAAATCAGTGAACACCATATGTAAATATTTTTGACCTACTCTATATTATTTCATTAACCTCCTCAGGAGAAAGATAGCCTCCATAATTGATTTCCCAGGCATAAAACAAATTGATTCCCTGAAATGTTTGTTGTCAACTCTTTTCCATAATTTCATCGTATGACTCATCAATTTAATCCCGCAGTAGTTCGACAGTTCTGAATATTTCTTTCGTTCTTGTATATGGGTATAAAAATACTTTTGGTCCATGCATCAAGCATCTTCTTGCTCTTTAGCACTACATTAAAAAGCTTGGTCAACCAATTTATGCCATCCTTCCCTAAGTACCTCCAAACCTTAATAGGGATACCATCTGGCTCAACCGCTTTCTTATTCTTTATCCTTTTCAATACTTCTTTTACTTCCCCTCTACTGATTTTCCTATAGAATATATGATTCAATTCTTTCCTAAAAGTGGTAAGCTGCCCCAATTGTATGTCATTACTACTGCTTTCGTTAAATAATTTGTAGAAGTAACTCTTCCAACGCTCCTTTATATCATCTTCCTTTACTAATACCTTTTCATCATCATCCTTAATGCATTTAATTTGGTTTAATTCTTTGGTCCGCTTATCTCTGGCTTGAGCAAGCTTGAATATTTCTCTCACCTTCCTTAGTGTCAAGTCACCTATATAGCTCTCAAATGCTTTTGTCTTGGCCTTACTAATGGTCTTTATGGTTTCTCTTTTTGCTTCTTTATACCTCTTCAAATTCGTTTCATTTCGATCTTTTTGCCAAGATTTAAAAGGCTTTCTTTTTAACTCTTATCTTATCTTGGATAGCCTCGCTTTATCACCATATCTCTTTTTCTGTACCGGAACACCCCATTTGGATTCTCCTAAGACTTTTTTCTTTACCCTCCTAATACACTCTGTTACGTTATCTTACATATTATTAGCATTCTTATTTACTGTCCAAACGTCTTCCTCTAGTATTCTTTCCCTTAATGCTAGTTGCTTATCACCTTTGTGAAGGTTTATTTCAGCTGCATTGCCACTCAACATGAACATCCATCCTTCTTGGCACAGGTACAAACTAGGCACTTGTGTGTAGTGCACTAAGGAACCGTGAGAGGGTTGTTGGAGCAATTGGTCACATTTTCTTTCTCCCACTTGAACACGTCGTCTTTCTTGATGATGTCCACAAAGTCCTTAACGTCTGATGCCTTTTCTCAACTAACCTTTTCTTCTACAAGTCACTTCCACTTGATTAGGAACTCCGGGTTGTCTTCGTTGAAGAGGTTTGCATTCGATCTATCTTTGGTTGTGATAGTTTTTCTTTGTAGTCACATTGTGGCTAAGGTCTTCCATTTTGGCATGATAAGGCTTAAGATAAGCCCTAGTAGCGATTGGTACAATGCAGTTCAACATTTTGTTTGTAGTTAACATGAAAGACAAGATGAATCTTCATCCAACTTGGATGGTTAATTTTGTCGATGCACTTGCCACTCCTTTCTTAATGATGACCAGTTCCTCATATTTGCGAATAACTCTCTTGTCTTGCCCTTATATGAATTGATGTTCTGTCAATAGTTTGAGAAGAATGTAATTGCCCTCTTTGAATTCCACTGGCCTTCTATCTTCAGTTGCCCATTTCTTCATTATGTTTTCTTCTTTTCCTTGGTAAGCGTGGACAATGTCCACCTCTTCGTCCCAATCCCTTGTAAATTGAAATGCCCTTGGAGATTTTCCTGTGTAAGGTCCCTTCACTGTGTGGGGCAACATTGGCTGTTGGCCATCGACTATCTTAAAGTAGGCCTGTTAATGGGGTGTATCTGGATATGATTCGGATCAAATCCGTCAAATCCAGATCCAATTATAATAGATCTGACCGAAATCCAAAAATAACTGGATCTTTATTGTAAGATCTAGTCTAGATCTATATATTCGACGGGTCCAACTAGTTTAAAAAAATTGAAAAAAAATCAAGATGTAAATAAAAATCAAAATCCATGTACAATGCATATAGTTCAAGATATATAAAAACATGCCTATATGCACACATACATTCATAATCTCGGAAGGTGAATGTGTGAGCTGCAATATTAACATCAAGTGCATCTTTTGGACCTGATGCCTCTTTCCTTAATCCCACATTGCTTCGTGATTTTAGTCGTCTGCTTTGCAGATTCAATCAAGGCAATTACACCAAGATCAAGCACCAACAATAAGTAAATCAAACCCAATCAACAACAAATCCAAGATCAATAATCAGCCATGGACTTGCTTTCACTATCTCTTCGTCCAGAGATCTAAATAGGCCCTTCTCAGCCAATATCTGGGTCTCTTCAACGCCTCCGACGTTGAAAATTTCTCCAACCGTTTGTTTGCCATTGAGTTCGACACCGTTCAAGGTTTTATATATATACACATTTATAAAAGAGCAGTCCGGTGCACGAAACTCCCACCTATGTGGAGTCCGGAGAAGGATTGAGTCACATTGGGCCTATTGTAGGTAGCCTTACCCTGTATTATAGGAGGCTGTTCCACGACTCAAACCCGTGACCACAAGATCACACGGCGACAACTCTACCGTTGCGCCAAGGCTCCCCTTCTATATACAGATGTAGAGTAAAACAAAAATAGTTAAAGTTTGTTTTTATCTTTTAAATATTTTTAACATTTTTTATTTTTAAATATTTTAATTTTAAAAATAATGGTCTCGCGAATCATTTGGATCTAGATCCATTAGTTCTTGAACTTAATGAATCTAGATCTATTGGGTCACGAATTTAATTGGATGGATCTAGTCTACTATTGTTGGATCTAGTTCGGATTAGATCTAGACTAAATCCGTCCCATTGACAGGCCTATCTTAAAGACGTTCTTGCTCACAAAGCTACTCTTTTGAGAGCTAAAACAAGTTGAGCTACCTCCATGATTTGCACCCAATTCCATTGATTGGCATTGACAAAGTGGTGCAAATACTCTAGCATGCAATTAAAGTGTTAAGTCCAGCCATCTATCTCCAGGTGATAAGTCGGAGACATGTTAAGTTGTGTCCCAAGAATCTTGAATAACTTTGACGAAAATGTGCCAGTGAAACATGATTCTTGGTTACTAACAATGCTCTTTGGCATGCCTCAATACTTGGCTATATTTTTTAAGAAGAGTTGGGTTGTCTCTTTTGCTTAAGGATACTTGGGTGCAGGCATAAAAGTAGTTTAGTTGGATAATTTATCGACAATTGGATTTTTCTCATATCGGCCCCCCCCCAAAAAAAAAAACCTTGGGTAGGCTAGTGATAAAATCCAAGTATACACTCCTCCATGGCCGTAATGATTCTGGCGAGTTCTAGCAAATCCCTTTGCTTACGATTCAATTGTCTTGTTTGCATGTGAGATAGTTGTGCAAATATTCATATATGTTGTTATCATACATATCGGGCTAATGATGGCTTGCATCAACAAAACATAAGTTCTTTTGCACTCCGAAATGTCCTATCCACTCAGTGTCATGACAATCTATTAATAGTGTCCTCCTTAGGCTGTTTGTCTCAGACACAAAGATCCTATTGCCTGTTATCATGAGCAACTCGTCTTACACCCAAAACTGGCGTGTATTGCTTGCCTTGACTAGGTTTGCTTGCCTTGACAAGCTTCTTTATCTTTAACATCGCATAGTCCTTGTTTGGGTTGGCTCAAAAGCGATTTCACATCCTAGTATTGGCATTGGAATGGTGCAAATTCGATGTGAGGTAAACTCAGCCTTTCTACTTAGTGTATCTACCACGTGGCTAGTAACTATGTTGTGCGGACCCCCCAAAACTGTGGGGTACCCGCTCGGGTACGGATGGGATGCTAGTGCGGGTGCCGGTACGGAACCGGATATGGCACTTTCAATCCGGATACTGCTGTGATACTTAGATGAAGGAATCATCTATTTTGGACTTCTCTGGCCATGGTGTTCTCCTTCCAAAGGGTTCTTTGGATGACTTGAACCGTTTGTCTTCTTTGTGTTGATTACTCAAACATGATTAAGTTGTATTACATAGAAGTGACATGTCCCAACCAAGCTATTAATTACACTAACATTAATTATACTGATAGAAACATTCCCCTATGCGAGACTTTTGCTCTTCCATTCATGTACATAGATTTTTTTTTCCTTTCATTTTGTGTATTACGTAGAGAGAGAGAGAGAGAGAGAGAGAGAGAGTAGACGAAAGGGCAAACAACAAATAATTAAAAATTAGATAAAGATACGAAAGAGCAAACGACAAATAATTAAAAATATACACTTGTAATATTAATTTATAAAATAATTTAAAATTACACGGCGTATCCTCGCACCCGTATCCAAATTCGGATCCATATCTGCATATCATTTTTTCTAGACTTGAGATGTCTGACACCAAGATTCACACCCGCATCCGATTCCCGTACCAGAGTCCAAGCAACATAGGCTAGTAACACTTGCCTTACACTCCAAGGGCACATGGCTGGTAACACTAATATTGTTGAAGAACAGGTTAAACAACTACCAAAAGTGAAGAACGATGTCATTGAAGATGTACTTGAAGTTAAAGAAGTTCATCCAGAAGAAGCAACAAATATTAGTGATTCTTGGTGAAATGATTGGGTAACCCAGCTATTGAAAGCACATAGATTGGTAAAGAAGAATTGAAGAAGATTGATCCTGAGATATATGAAAGACCACTAAGGTTTTCTTGCTAGAGTCAAGCTCTTCCTATACGGAGGGGTTGATGCAGGAGCATAACTTTATTAACTAGTGTCTATTTATTTTCATGCTTATGAGTTCGTTTTTAAAATAGGTAAAGGGATCATATAACTCGCATGTGATTTTAATGAGTTTGGATGGTTTGGATTTGTTCTTTTATTTTTAAGATGAAGAGTGAGGATTCTAGATTTACTAAGGTTATTATAAATAGTCTCTTTTATTTTGCAACAGGGATTATTCATTGGTTTTTATAAATGACAAAGCTGACTTTGTTTTTTTGAGCCCTACGCTGAGTTTCTACTGCAATCATATTATTTTCTCGTCATTGTTTTCTGTTAGTTGTCTTATTTATCTCCCTTAGCTGCATCATTAATATAGTGTCTTCCCTACTTTCACTGTCACTGTTCCCCACTATCTTTTAGATGACGTTGCTTGTAAAGCATTTAACACTTTCTTCTGAGGGCAGTTGGCTATCATTTACACCCCACCACATAGGAAACATGATATGGGACCCCTCTGCTGCTTGTCTTGGTTTGAGCCCTTCCCCCTTGTGCTTGTAGTTGTTGCCTTTGCCTCCATCACTTGAGTTTTCTCTAAATGATGATCCTCCATCAGCTGCCCCACTCTTGGGTTTGTCGTGTCCTTGGGCTTTTCGTCTCCTCCACTTTTGGGTTGGAATCCCTTATCTCTTTGTGGTTCAGCGGCATAGTCCATAAAGCTCTTCGTTGCCGCCTAGAGACTGGACAATTCTTGCACTCTTAGACGATGCAACTCCATGCTAGTCTCTGGCTTCAAGCCTTCCAAGAAGTAGAACGGCTTGTCTTTCTCAAACGTATCTTTGATGTTAATCATTAAAGCCAAGAATTTCTTAATGTAGTCCCTAATAGTGTCGATGTGCTTCAGATTTGATAGGGCTCGCTGGGCATTAGATTTCACATTCTCAGGGAAGAACTGCACCTTGAGCTCCACTAGGGTGCTAAGGTTGCATTGCTCCCAATGGATCTTAGCATATTTGGTGCGCCACCAAAGTTTTGTGTCACTTGTCAAGTACATGGTTGCCCTTGACACATTTTGCTCCTCTTCAGCATGAATAGCTCCAAAGTATTGCTTTATATCAAAGAAAAAATTGTCAAGCTCCTTGGCATCGGCTCCTTTGGATCCCTTCCCCCCTATAGGCATGGGCGCAGGAGTCCGACTATGGCCTTTGCCATGGTCACCACCATTGTGCTGATTGTACTGCCATCACCCGTCTTGCCATTGCCTCCCAAGGCAAGAAGGCATGTCACCATATTGATATGGTTTATCACATCCTCAAAAACCTTCCAATTCGCTTGAAAGTCTTTCACATCCATGGCATGAGTAGTGCTAGTTGCAACACCGCTAGGAGACCCTTGTTCCAGGGCATGAATCCTCTCCTCTAGTCTTGCTGTCATACTTGCAAAACCCTGCAAACAATCCTCCAATGCCACAATCTACTGGCCATGAGTCCCCATTCGACTTTGCTAGTAAGTAGACAAAAACCAAGCCGCTTGCTGTCACCCAATTGCTTGCTGAAGAGAACCGGTCACAAGACACCCAACCAATCATGTTGTTCCTCTAATACCAACTGTCAAGGAGCGCTACTTGAAGGCTAAATAAGCCCCAAGCAACACCAAGTGTGATGCTTGCCAAGGGCCTATTGAGGGGAGTTTGCCAAGAACACAACCACACCCCTGCTAGGCACAGCTGCAAAGAAATGAGCCGTTGATCACATACATGATTGAAATTGCAAGAGAGTTGAGGAGAGAAGAGTGCAAAAACTTGATTGCATTGATGGCTTGAGGACTACAAAATTTGGCAGGAAGATTACAGCCTCATATTTTCTCAAAGTGGGTGCGGAAGCTACTGTGGGTATATGTGTCCACCAAATGGCACATTAAATGATCTTTTAAGCTGATATATCATAATTCTCCATAAGATTTGTTTCCTCATGTTAGTGTCTTGATATGACACTTCTCTAAGTGCTCTCATCAGGGATCCAATCTTGCTAGTCTTATCATTTGCTTGAAGCACCTGCTCACCTTGGTCTAGGGAACCTTTGCCGAGGCATTTTCTAATGCCTCATGCCTCATCTCCTGACTTCTCTGTATTCATCCACTTAAGTTTAACAAGCCTTCCCCCATCAATTTTCAAAAGAAAACCTGACGAATTTTAGATTAGGACTAGGGCTTTTAAATTGGGAATAGGGCCTAGAGACCCCAGTTCCCTACAGGGATGGTGCCATGGTGTGACAGGTTCCTCAACGGTCCTCACTCCGGTACCTTAGTGCACAAGTGCCTAGTTTGTGCCTACACTGACAAAGAGGGATGTCCACGCGAAGTGCCAATGCTGGAGAATCCATAAACATCTTTCTGCACATGTAAATAGCTTAGACATAGGGCTTTTCATTGTTGCTTAGCCTGTAAATATGTTGGCAAGTATTTTACTTTTAGTTTAATTTCCAAACAGGTTATTGTAACTTCTCAAGCAAGAAGGATGTTTTCTCCTGTCAAAGTTTGATGGCTGTAAGCAAAAACTATGCTGTTGAAATTCTGTTCATAACAAATAGGGTGTTCGTCGGCTATGTTGCGCGTGGGGTACCCACTCGGGTATGGGTGGGGTGCTGTCGCGGGTGCGAACAATTCGGATACTGCTGTGATATTTAGATGAAGGAATCATCTATTTTGGACTTCTCTGGCCATAGTGTTCTCCATCCAAAGGGTTATTTGGATGAATTGAACTGTTTGTCTTCTTTGTGTTGATTACACAAACATAATTAAGTTGTATTACATAGAAGTCACATGTCCCAACCAAGCTATTAATTACACTAACATTAATTATACTGATAGAAACATTTCCCTGTCCGAGACTTTTGCTCTTCCATTCATGTACATAGACTTTTTTTTCCTTCCATTTTGTGTATTACGTAGAGAAAGAGAGAGAGAAAGAGAGAGTAGACGCAAGGGCAAACAACAAATAATTAAAATATACTTATAATATTAATTAATAAAATAATTAAAAATTACATAAAGATACGAAAGGGCAAACGACAAATAATTAAAAATATACACTTGTAATATTAATTTATAAAATAATTTAAATTTACATGGCGTGTCCCCGTACCAGTATCCAAATTCGGATCCATATCTGCATATCCTTTATTTCTAGACTGGAGATGTCTGACACCTATGTTAATGTATAGCATTAATATATTAGAAGTTTAATGTATAGCATTAATTTATAGGATGAACCTAGACTACTCGGAATATGTACAGTTACCTTTGTATGTATATAAATTACCACAAATAAACCAGTTAGTATGTGGTGTGTTCTTCTAATCTACTCAGTTTCTACATGGTATCAGAGCGTTGTTACTCTGTGTGTGTCTTTGTTTCTATCAACGTCTAGCACAACGGAAGAATAGTGTCCAAACGGAGCTCAGACCCATCAAAGTCTATTGTCGAGCTTCCTATTAGTGATCAAACCATAGCTGTACAGTCGCTGGAGGGAGGCGATCGTCATCGGAGAAGCACCGTCGCCGGCGAGCAAGTCACACGCCCCCACGCGCCTCCCATACGTCTGCGCGTGAGACTCATGCGCCACCACTGAAGCCGCGCGTGAGAGTGCGTGAGACTCCGGCAGACCTCCGGCCTTCTCTACAGTTTTCTCTCCTCCTTCACACGACTCTCCTGGTACTTGTTACGTGTTGTTTGGACAATTTTTGTATTTTTCCAGTAACCTATTTGGTGTCCTGTGACTCTGTGTTGTACTGCTGTCCTTGTGGTTGATTTTTTCATGGCTTCTGATATGAATATTGAACAAAAACTGGTCAGTGGTTCAATTCCTATGCCTCCACAATTAACCACTAGGAAATTGAATGGAACTAACTATGTCTAGTGGTCCAAAGCTATAAGAATTGCATTAACTGGGTATGGTAAACAAAGGCATTTGTCTGAGTCTGGGCCTTCTAAAACTGAGTCTACGTATGATACTTGGGTGCAAGAAGATGCTCATTTGGTTAGCTTATTATGGAATTCCATGGAACCCAATGTTGTAGACATGTGCACTCATCTTGATACATGTAAGGAGATATGGGATTATGTCCGTTTATTGTTCTCCAGCGATCTCACTCGCATGTATGATTTGTCATTGGAGTTCTTTCAGCTTCAACAGTCCGGTAGACCAGTCACTGAGTATTTTGCTTCCCTTAAACATGTTCATGAAGAGTTGAATTCTATTCAGCCATTGTCCACAGATATTAATGTAATGCAAAAACAAAGGGAACAAATGGTTGTATTTCGCTTTCTTGCAGGACTGGATCCCGAATTTGAGCCAGTTAAAGCTCAAAATCAAAGTGGGCTTCTCTTCCTTCATTTGCAGAAACATACTCTCGAGTTATGCGAGCTGCCTCTCGTGACTCTTCCACTACTACAGATGCTACACGATCAGCACTCATTAGTCAGGTATCATCAAATAATAGGAGCACCATTCCTAAGACATCTTACTCATCTGGTGATCGTGGGACTCGTGAAGGTCGTGGTCGTGGTCGTGGTCGCGGAGGACGTACTGGGAAACCGAAATGCTCCAACTGTGTTCGTGTTGGACATATTCGGGATTATTGTTGGGACCTTCATGGAAAGCCCCCGCACATGGCTCATGCAGCCTCATCTGATGTGCCGGTGTCTACGGAGAAGTCCAGTAATAGTGGGAATGCTACATCACCCATAGTGACTATTTCTGGAGATGAATATGCCAAGTTCCTACAGTATCAAACGGCTTATCAGGCATCTCTCCCTACAGCTTCTGTAGCTCATCGAGGTAATTCTACCACTTGTGTGTCTACCTCTTCCCATGTCTCTTGGGTCATAGATTCAGGTGCTTCAGACCATATGTCCGGTACTTCTTCATTATTATCTGATATTCAGTGTTCTCCTATCTCTAATGTCACCACAGCAAATGGCTCATCTAATTCAGTGAAAGGTATCGGTAAAACTTGTCCATCTTCTGATTTATCCTTATCTTCTGTTTTATATGTCCAAATGTCAAAATGCAACCGGATGGTTCTGTTGATCGGTTGAAAGCACGATTTGTTGCCAAAGGCTACACTCAAATCTATGGATTGAATTTTTCAGAAACTCTCTCTCCTATGGCTAAGATCACATCCGTCCAACTTCTCATTTCTCTTGCTGCTATGTTTCATTGGCCATTACATCAGCTGGATGTTAAGAATGCCTTTCTTTATGGTGATCTTACTAAAGAAGTATATCTGGAGCAACCTCCTGGGTTCATTGCTCAGGGAGAGTTTGGGTTGGTTTGCAAACTCAAGAAAGCACTATATGGCCTGAAACAGTCTCCTCGGGCATGGTTTGGCCGATTTAGCACCGTGTCACTGAATTTGGCCTAGTTCGGTGTGGAGTTGATCATTCAGTCTTTTACCGTCATTCTTATAAAGGACGGATTTGGCTTCTTGTTTATGTAGATGACATTGTTATCACGGGAGATGATCCCCAGAGTATTGATGATCTGAAGATGTTCCTTTAAAGAAAGTTTAGCACCAAGGATTTGGGACCATTAAAATACTTCTTGGTAATTGAGATTGTCTGGTCACATATGGGGATTTCTCTCTCTCAAAGAAAGTATATTCTTGATTTGTTGACCGAGACTGGTATGTTAGGTTCTAAGCCAGTAGATACTCCAATGGACCCAAATACCAAGTTATTTGCTGATCAAGGAGAGTTATTGCATGATCCTAGTCAGTATCGGAGGTTAGTTGGGAAACTAAACTACTTGACAGTCACCAGACCCAATATATCCTTTGCCACGAGTGTGATAAGTCAGTTCCTTGATGCACATCGGTCTAGTCATTGGGATGCCGTAATTCGCATTTTGAGGTATCTAAAAGGTGTACCAGGATGTGGTTTGTTGTATAAAGATAATGGCCATACCCTTGTCTAAGGATACACAGATGCAAATTGGGCTGGTTCTCCGTCAGATAGACGATCCACTACAGGATATTGTGTCTTTGTAGGAGGAAATCTGGTATCTTGGAAAAGTAAAAAACAAACTGTGGTGGCCAGATCTAGTGCTGAATCAGAATATCGGGCCATGGCACATACAGTGTGTGAATTGATTTGGATACTTCATATGTTGACAGAATTGGGAGTCTCTAGATTACAACCTATGGAACTATTTTGTGATAATCAAGCTACTGTCCACATAGCATCTAATCTGGTGTTCCATGAGCAGACTAAGCATATCGAAGTTGATTGCCACTTTGTCAGAGAAAATATATTGCAAAATGTCATCAAGACAGGTCATGTCAAAACTGAGGACCAATTGGCCGATTTGTTTATTAAAGCTATAGGGGGAGTTAGAGTAAAATACATTTGTAACAAGTTTGGAACATTTGATGTATATGCCCCAGCTTGAGGGAGAGTGTTAATGTATAGCATTAATATATGAGAAGTTTAATGTATAGCATTAATGTAAAGGATGAACCTAGACTACTAGGAATATGTACAGTCACCTTTGTATATATATAAATTACCACACATAAATTAGTTAGTGTGTGATGTGTTCTTCTAATCTACTCAGTTTCTACAACCTAAATTCACACCCGCATCCGATTCCCGTACCAGAGTCTGAGCAACATAGTTCGTCGGGTGTTGGTTATTTTTTGCAAATTATATAAGGGGTGTGTAATTGATGGAACAAGGTGAGTGTGAAGAAGGGGACATGGTTGGAATGGGTGGTGTCTTTAGTTGCTACCAGAATCCACAACCTTCATCTCTCTCATTCTCAAAATAAAAAGAAAGGCAAAGGAATGTAGAACTTGAATGCTAATGATGATTAAATTACCTATTTTTTGATTTCAGATATTGACATTTTGCTACTATTCAATTTCTGCTTTTCTTTTCGAAGCCTATTAAAATGATCTAGTTGTTTGTGGACCAAATTAAAGAGTTGACCATTGCTTTGATGTCTTCATCTTAGATGGTCATGAAATTATAGATCACATTAAACTCAGCATATGGCAAATGAGTAACTTTCCACCCCCCAAAAAAATAAAAAAGTAAAAGAGTATTTAGCAGAGAAATGTGTTGAACCTATATATATATATCTCTCTAATTGGTATATTTTGCTTGGCATTTATAAGTATGGATAGATTCGAGTAGTGGGCTACAAATATGTGTAGTATCATTATCTACTTTCATTTTAACATTAACTGTGCGGCATGCTGTTTTATTTTATTTATATTAGTTTTTTGCCAACCAGTATGATATTGCCTTCTTGCTATAACCATACTGTTTTTAATATTTATTACCAGTTTCAAAAAAAGGGGGGGGGGGGAGTAGAAGTGTTGTTGAATTGCCTTTTTGGCATTTCTCATTCGCTCCTGGTTAAATATGGAATTTCAGTGCCAGCTAGAGGAAGCAGGAGGTGGCAACTTGAAACCAGCCGAGCCATGAGACCAGCATTAGCTGTTGTGTTCATCTATAGGCTTGCTTCAGTTGAAGCCTTTCAGACGGAGAGCTTGCTGAGGCTCTTTTCAGCTAAAAGGTGGGTAATTTGCTCACCGATATTTGCTGATTTGGTCCAGTGATGTTGAAATATTGTAAAATCTCTCCCCTTGTTTTTGTGTGCGTACAAATTTACTGTACTTCAGCTTCTCAAATACGAATCAAAGTTTATTCCCTCTTTATGTCCATTTGACATGTAACATCTGTAATTATTTTCGATCAAGAATGTCAGATAAGTTTATTCCCTCTGTATGTCCATTTGACATGTAACATCTGTAATTATTTTCGATCAATAGGCCTAATGTGGCCCGATCTTTCTCCGAATCCTGCATAAATGAGAGTTTCGTGCACTGGGTTGTCTTTTTTTTTTTAATAATGTCAGATAAGTGTTGGGTTTGTTGATGATGTCCTTCGTGATTTCATATTAAGTGGTCTTCAGCAGTCTCGGCATCAAATTATCTGTAACAAATGCATTAAAATGAACTCCATGGCCAGTTTTATATCCACAATGTGGCTTTTGAACCACAAGAATTGAGTTTGCCCCTGTAAATTTAGTAAATATTTTGCTGTGCCAGTTGTTCTTGTTCATTGGATGCCCAACTTTGCCCGTGATAGAAGAGCTGGTGTTATTGCCAGAGTTCGAAAAGTGTTCGGCCAGTGCAATTTTTTTTTTCCTATTTTACAAATTTACCCCTCTGCACTACACCCATAACACTCCAAGTAGCATTCAAAATTTGACGATCTCTCTCATCCTCACCGACATCCCCCTTCTCCCCTCTCTCTGAAGAAACAACACTCTTCAAACCCATGTGGTGTAAAGAAGACAGAGGCAAATTTTCAGAAGCTCAATATCACACTGATTTTCTGAAAATTAATATGGAAATCACTTCCAAGTGTTTGGAATCACTCCAAGACAAAAGAATTGGAATTTCAAGATCTCTTTTTGTGCATTAAACAACTGTTGGCTTTAAATGGCCAATTTACAAATAACTAACTGACCCAAATAATTGACTAAACTTCAGAAAAAAAAAAAAAAACATAACTCACGAACTAACAAGATTTCATAAAAACAATCCCACGTGGGAGATTCATGTGTAACAAAAGACCCACTAACAAAATAACGGTTCCCACTGGTGTCACACGATGGAAGACCCAGCAAACGAAAAGAAAAAAAGGAAATAAAAATAAAAGAATGATAAACAGTACAACACGTAAGTCACTAGCCCGAAGGTGCAGGCCTCCTAGACTTGCATCAATTATCGCCCTCCCAAAGAACTTGCCTCCGGCAAGTTTTTTGTAGATAATCTTCCAAAAGAGCGGGATTGAGGCGCAGGACTACGTCAGAATGCAACCAAGCAGATTCAGAGATTGATTTATTTGCCCATTGAACCAAAAACTTTTGATAACCTCCCCGCCTTGTGGACACAAATTGATGATCCCTAATTGCAACAATTCCAGTGCTGGGTGGAGGGAGTGAAGGAATTCGAACTGGTGGATCGGAAGTGGCTGGGATCTTTTCTGCGCCATTATAAGCAGTAAGGTCCTCGACATTAAACACAAGGCTAATGTGGAGGTCTGGTGAGAGATCAATAACATAAGCATTGGCACCAAGTTTCTTCTGAACAGGGAATGGACCAGCTCTCCGAGCATGCAATTTGCTGAAACTACCAGGTGGAAACCTTTCAGGTCGAAGCCGAATTAAGACTTGGTCACCCACTTTGAATTGGACATTTGTCCTCCGTAAATTGGCATGAGTGGTATCTTTGTCTGTTTGGAGAGCAATCCGTTACCGAATTTCTTGATGGAGGTCTGTCATGTATTTTGAAAAATCGAGTCCTGCTTCACTGAGACGTTTGGGAAGGGGCAA
>QLOD02000017.1:17812156-17824762 GCA_003260245.2 Sideroxylon spinosum | reverse complement strand
AGAGTCGCGGGTGATGAGTTAGTAGAGGAGCAAGTGCACGATTCCAACGTGGAGGAATTTGAAGATGTGGATGAAGACTGAGGAAAATTTCGTAGGATGTCTTATGGCCATTTCCCCGAGTGTAGGAGAGAGACAACTCACCTCTAGCAATCTTTGAATGGGTGTAGTTCAATGCACCTTTATGCAAACCCGAGAGACGGAAGACTGGCATCATCATGCCATTTTCCACACCTATGTTAAGGTCAATGATAAGGGTTGTAAGGTCATAGTGGATAGTGGTAGTTGCATCAATGCAGTATCTTCAAGTATAATAGCCCGTCTAAGACTTCGGACTATTCCCCACCCCTACCTAAGGGTGGATACCAGACCGTTGGCTCGAAAAACCTAGGCAAACCAACCTGATATTTGTAGGGCTTGGGTTTGGGAATTTAGGCCATAGGGCTGGACTAAGTCAATTTTTTAGGTCTAATCTATTTTTGGACTACGTTCGGGTTCAGACATCGTAGCCTAACCTAGCCCGCCCAAAGTTAATAATTGAGTTAGCCAATAATCCCATACTATCACCACACACAAACCCTGGCCCTGCTTTTCCTCTCTTCCCTCACAAGCCCTAGCCCAAACACTCAGCCAATCTTCTTCTCTTCTCAGTCAGTAATACGAACTCTGTATCTCTCACTCTCACTCTCTTCTTTGTCTCTTCAGCCTTGGCTCTTGTCTCTTATTTGTCTATCTCTCTCTTCTCAATGTCTGTCATTCTCTCTTTCTGAAACCCTCTAATCTTATCGGTGAATCGACGTTACGTCTTTTCGGTTAATTATGTGTAGATCATTAATTTTAGAACATCATAACAAAAAAAACAAAGAATTAATAAGAAAACAATTTTGTTTATTTGTTTTTTTTTCTTTTTGGTGAATTTATGACCTGTCATTCTCATACGTTTTCTCTTAGTTTAGTTGTTTATGCCTATTATATATAATGAATGGGTATTGGCTGTTTTTTTTTTTTTTATGATTTTTATGTTTTTTAATATTTTATCTTTCGATCCAATGGACAGGCTTGGGTTTCAATTTTGTAGTAATGGATGGGCTTAGGTTCATAGTTTCAGCTCGATACCAGGCCGGACTGGGCTTGGGCTTAGTGCTCAAGGGCTTGGCCCCAATGAGCCCAGCCTAGCCCATGTCCACCCCTACCCCCACCTATATAATGTTTCTTAGGTAGATGCCTCATCCATAACGGTAAAAGAGCGTTGTTAGGTGCCTATTTAGTTCCTTGATTATAAAGACAAAATTTGGTGTGATGTGATTTCTATGGATGTAGAACATCATTTTGGGAAGTTCATGGTTGTTTGATTTAGATGTCACTTTTTATGGCCATTCCAATTCATGCCCCTTTATGTTTAACGACAAGAAAATTCATCTCAAACCTATTCCTCCGAAACAGGCTAATCCCAGCAAAGGAAAAGAAGTGATGAGTAGAAATGGGTTGAACTTCATTAGCCCAAACGAACTCATTCGTGATATGGGTGAGAAAGAATATATTGTGTTTGCCTTGGTAGTCAAGGAAGTTCTTGTGGGCTCTCTGTAAGCCAGAGTTTCAAGATGTTGTACCTAAGAATCTCCCAAATTGTTTACTCCCATTGCATGACATCCAACATGCAATATATTTAGTCCCAAGAGCTACACTTCCTGACTTGCCAGATTATAGGATGAATCCAACTGAGCATGCTGACTTACAAAGGCAAGTTGATAAACTTCACAAAAATGGATTTATTAGAGAGAGCATGAGTCCGTGTACTGTTCTAGCCCTTTTGACCCCTAAGAAGGATGGTTCTTAGAGAATATGTGTAGGCAGCAGGGCAATAAACAAAATAACTAAGTCTCCCATGTTGAGTTTCCTTGATTTTTCAAAAGTCTTTAATGTGAAATGTGATGCATCAAGAGTATGTATTGGAGGAGTATTCAGTCAAGAGTGTCACCCCATCGCTTACTTCAGCGAGAAAATGTGTGAAGCTAAATAAAAGTATTCCACCTACGACAAGGAGTTTTATGCGGTGGAACAAGCCTTACGTTACTGGCCCCATTACTTACTTCCGTAAGAGTTTGTCATTTATTCTGATCATGAAGCCTTGCGTTAGCTAAGTTCCCAAAAGAAGATTAATCATAGACATGGTCATTGGATTGAATACTTGCAGGCCTACTCTTTTGTCATAAAACATAAGTCAAGAAGTTAATAATAAGATAGCTAATGCCCTTAGTCGTCGAGTGTCCTTACTTTCTGTCATAAGCGTTAAGGTTATAGGATTCGCTAGGCTTAAGGATGAGTATGAGTCCTATCTTGACTTTGGCAAGACTTTTTCAGAGCTATGGAATGGAAAGTCTAAAGTTTCTAATGAATTCCTTCTTCAGATAGATTCTTGTTTAAGGTTAATAAACTTTGCATCCCGAGAACTTTCGTACGGGAATTCTTAGTGTGGGAAATTCATGCTGGAGGTCGTTCAGGACATTTTGAACGTGACAAGACTATAGCGGAAGTTGAATGTCAGTTTTATTGGCCGAGTTTGAAGAAGGATGTTGGTAGAATAGTGAGTCAATGTTGTACTTCTCAGTTAGCTAAGCATAGGAAACAAAATATTGGTCTTTATACACCCCTTCCTGTCCCTAGTTGTCCGTGACAAGATGTTAGTATGGACTTTGTTTTAGGTCTTCCACACATACCTAAAAAACATGATTCTATTCTTGTGGTGACAGATCGTTTTTTTTTAAAATGACTCACTTGAATCCGTATAGTAAAACATCCGATGCTTCTAGAGTTGCCAAATTATACTTCTTGGAGATAATCAAATTGTATGGTCTACCTAAAACCAAAGTGAGTAATAGGGATATTCGTTTCACTAGCTATTTTTGGAAAACTCTTTGGCAACTAATTGGTACAAAACTCAAATTTTCCACAACATATCACCCTCATACTGATGACCAAATAAAGGTTGTTTACCGAGGTTAGGGAATCTCTTGAGGTGCTTAATTAAAGATAATCATAGGAATTGGGACTTAATCCTTCCTACTGCTCAGTTTGCCTACAATAACTTTGTGAATAGGTCAATAGGAATGAGTCCTTTTGAAGTTATGCATGGTTATAAGCCCAGGAAGCCTTTAGACTTAGTTCCCATGTCCACATTTGCTAGAGTGTCTAAGTCGGTTGATGCGTTTGGCAACATATTCGAGACTTGCATGTTAATATCAATAAGCGATTAGAGTCAATTAATACGACATATAAACTTAAAGCTGATTTACATAAAAGATATGTTGCCTTTAATGTTGGTGATTATGTGAGGATTAAAATAAGACTGGAACGTTTTCCTTCTGGATCTGTTTCAAAATTGCAAGCTCATAGTGCTGCTTCTTTTAAATTTTTAAAACGGGTTGGATCAAATGCATATAGTATTGATATTCCATCACACCTTGATTTTAACCCCATCCTTAATGTTGAGGACCTTGCTGCCCACAAAGGACATATTCAACCCTGATGCACCATTTGATACCCCATCTGTTGACTATCACCCCGACTTGATACGCACTACTTTATCATTACCACCAATCCCTGCACACAATGATAAAATTGATCCTATTTTAGATGAGCAAGTTGATCTCACCAAAGATGGCTTGGTTCGAAGGTTCCTAGTTTGTTGAGTTGATCGTCCTAATTCCGATTGCACTTGGATTTCTACTGAGACACCGCAACAACTTGATCCAAGCCTCATGGAGTTTTATGAGAGTCTCCCCGCCACCCCCTCGTCAGAGCCGAGTTCTTTCCACCTCGGGGAAGTTGGTGCGGACACCAATAAATGATATGGGTGTGTGTATGGACGTCGGGCCAAAGAGGCCCAACCGTTGTCATTATAGACTGATTATTAATATTTAGTTTAGCTAATTAGGCTTTATTTTTATTTATTATTTTGGGACCTATTTGTTTTGGGCTATTTTAATATTAGATTTATTTTATTTTAGGCCTTTATACTATGTCTGAGTTTTTCTATAAAAACCCTAATTAGGGTTAACAGTAGGGTATTGATTGTGTAAAGCATAGAGTTTGAAGGATCATGAGACACCCAAATGGGTTGTCAGTCTTTGTATATATACACAGAACTGTACAATTACAATAAATACAAAACAAAGAATCTAGACTAGTTACAATTTCCTAGGTACATAAATACGATACATGAATACACATCCATAACTTCGTAGGTACATTAACACTCCCCCTCAAGCTGGAGCATATATGTCATATGCTCCAAACTTGTTACAAATAAATCTTACTCTAAGGCCTCCAAGAGCTTTGGTAAACAAATCTGCAAGTTAGTCTTCAGACTTCACATGATTAGTTTTGATCACATTCTGTATAATCTTCTCTCTTACAAAATGACAATCAACTTCAATATATTTAGTCCTCTCATGAAATACCGGCTTAGAGGCAATATGAATTGCAGCCTGATTATCACATAATAATTCCATGGGTTGTGTATGATGAACTCCCAATTCCATTAACATGTATTGTATCGAGATCAACTCACAGGATGTATGTGCCATGGCTATATGTTCTGACTCAGCACTTGACGGTGCTACTACTGTCTGCTTTTTACTCTTTCATGATACCAAATTACCTCCTACAAAGACACAATATCCGGTAGTAGATCGTCTATCTGACGGTGACCCAGCCCAGTCAACATCAGTGTACCCTTGAATCAAAGTGTGCTGATTATCTTTGTACAATAAACCTTCACGAGATGCATTTTTCAGGTATCTCAGAGTCCGAACGGCATTCCAATGACTAGTACGAGAAGATTTTAAGAATTGACTGATCACACTTGTAGCAAAAGATATATCGGGTCTGGTGACTGTCAAATAGTTTAACTTTCCAACTAATCTTTGATACTGGCTAGGATCATGTAACAACTCTCCTTGATCAGCCACTAACTTAGTGTTTGGATCCACTAGTGTCCACAAGTTTACAACCTAACATTCCTGTCTCTGTCAACAAATCAAGGACATACTTTCTTTGAGAGAGAGAGAGATGCCCACATGTGATGGGGCAACCTCAATTCCCAAGAAGTATTTTGATGGTCCTAAGTCTTTAGTGCTAAACTTGCTTTGAAGGAAAATCTTTAAATCAACAATACCCTATAAATCATCTCCTGTGATAATGATATCACCCACATACACAAGGAGCCAAATCTTCCCATTAGAAGTATAACGATTAAACACTAAGTGATCAACTCCACAACGAGCTAAGCCAAATTCATTGATAACAGTACTAAATCGACCAAACCATGCCCGAGGAGACTGTTTCAGGCCATATAGTGATTTTTTCAGTTTGCACACTAACTCAAACTCCCCCTGAGCAACAAACCCAAGAGGTTGCTCCATATAGACTTCCTCAGAAAGATCACCGTGCAAGAATGCATTTTTCACATCCAGTTGATGTACAGGCCAATGATAAACTGCAGCTAAAGACATAAGAAAACGAACAGAAGTAACCTTCGCAGCAGGAGAAAAAGTCTCAGAGAAGTCCAAATCATAGACTTGGGTATACCCTTTGGCGACTAGGCATGCTTTTAACCTGTCCACTTTACCGTCTGGATGAAACTTGAGGGTATATATCCAGCGACAACCGACCACAGACTTTCCAGGCGGAAGAGTAACAAGATCCCAAGTATCATTAGCCCGAAAAGCTGACATCTCATCATCCATGGCAGAGTGCCACCCAAGGTGAGAAAGTGCTTCAAAAACAGTGTTAGGAATAGAAACAGAGTGTAAAGACGTAACAAATGAATGATAGGAGGGTGATAATGCATCATAAGATACAAAATGAGAAATGGGATGAGAAGTGCAAGAACACGTATCCTTCCGAAGAGCAATAAAACATTTAAATCACTTACAGGAGCTGGCGACATAGAAGAATCAGACGATGGAGCACTAGAAGCAGGAGGTGGAGCAATTATTTCTTGGCGCCGAGTATAAACATGCAAGTCAGGATGAGACAGATGACTAGATGGATTCAAAGGAGTATGGTGACTAGACTCAACTGGAATAATAGGGAAAGGAAGACTCTCATCTAGGATAGACTGAGATTGAGACTAAGAAAAAAAGGGGATAGACTCAAAGAAAGTGACATTTGCACAAACAAAGAATCGGTTAAGAGATGGACTATAACAACGGTACCCCTCTTGTAATCTAGAATATCCCAGAAAGATACATTTATGAGCACGAGCATCCAATTTATCAATCCCAGATGCAAGTTGATGGACAAATGCAACCTCCCAAAAATGCGTGGAAGAGAAAACAAACGTTTATTAGGGAATAATACTGAATGAGAGGTTAATTCTTTAAGCACAGAAAAGGGCATCCGATTGATTAAATGACATGCAGTTAAAACAGCATTACTCCAAAAAATTTTGGGAACATTCATTTGGAACAGTAGACACCGCGCTGTTGCAATAAGGTATAAATTCTTTCGTTCAGTAACTCCATTTTGTTGTGGAGTACTAGAACAAAAAGATTGATGGAGCATACCAGAAGAAGTCATGAAATCAGCAAACAGTTTGGAAAAATATTCTTTGACATTATCACTACGAAGAACTTGCACAGATACATTAAACTGAGTTTTAATTTTAGCACAGAAAGCTTGAAAAGTAAAAAACAGCTCGGAACGATCTTTAATTAAATAGAGCCATATCATTCTTGAAAAATCATCCACAAAGGTGACAAAATACCGAAATCCCAATTTTGAAGTAACTCGACTAAGACCCCAGATATTTGAATGAACTAATGAAAAAGGACTCGATGATCGGTTATTCACGCAGGAAGGAAAAGGCACAGATGATGTTTTTCCAACTGACAGGACTCACAATTCAATGACTATAAATGATGCAAACTAGGAACCATGTATTTTAACCTATTCAGAGATGGATAACCAAGACGACAATGAATTTCTAAGGGGAAAGCTATTGCAGGGAAGGCTTTAGGTACCTCTATATCAAGATAGTGTAGTCCTCCAGCTTCATGCCCTCCACCAATCTTCTCCTTTGTCGTCATATCCTGAATAACAATAGAATTAGCAAAAAAGGTCACTGAACAATTATGGTGCTTGGTAAGTTGACTATCAGACATAAGATTAAAAGAAAAAGAAAGAATATAGAATACTGACGCTAGGGAAAGAGAAGGAGAAGGAGAAGGAATGACTTTACCAATACCATTGACTGCGGTAATTGATCCATTGGCTAATGTAACTGCTGGGAGAGAGGTGGAATGTTGAATACCAAAAAACAATGAAGATGTTCCACACATGTGATTGGAAGCTCCAAAGTCTATAATCAACTTGGAAGGAGAGTGAGTGGAGAGACATGAAATGGACTAACCTTGTTGAGCAAAGAATGGGGAAAGACGAGATGTCTGCTGAGCTTTCTGATACTATAAAAATCTTGAATACTCTTCTTTAGAAAGAGTTACAGTCTGTGAATGCTTCCTAGTAGAAGAATCTGAAGAGACTGTATGTGCCATTTGTGGTGGGGTAGGAATGGAACTACCGTTCATTTTCTAGTCAATATATCTTTCAGAAGACGTTGGAAACAAACAAAACAGCAACCAGAGAGTAGAGGTCACAACACAGTTCAGTGATTGCGAGATGAGGGAGAAGAGAAAAGATTTGAAAACAGCAACTGGTGGTGCCAGAAGAGTCACCGAAGCACGGCGAGGGTATTGCAGGTGGTCCGACAGGTTTTTAGTGAGACACGCGCTCACACGCGCGTCAAAGGGGTGGCGCGTGAGGCCCACGCGCAGACACACTAGAGGCGCCTGGCGGCGTGTGAGGAGGATTTCGGCGACAGCGATTCTCCGACTAGGGTCGCCTAACTCCAACGACACTTTTGAGCTCCTTCACGCTTTGAACCAACAAACAAGGAGGGAGCTTTGACCTTTTAATAGTGCCGAGAGGTCTTCTCCGGCTTCCAACATTAACACTGTGTTGACACCAACTTTTCTGGTGTTGAGACACACAGAAGACTAACACTAATGACACACACAGAGGCTCAGGATAGATGCTCTGATACCATGTAAAGACATAGAGTTTGAAGGATCATGACACACCTAAATGGGTTGTCAGTCTTTGTATATATACACAGAACAGTACAATTACAATAAATACAAAACAAAGAACCTAGACTAGTTACAACTTCCTAGATACATAAATACGATACATGAATACACATCTATAACTTCCTAGGTACATTAACAGATTGAATGACATTTTGACTATTATTTCTTTCCTATGGGTGCTGCTCTCTCTCTCTCATTCTCCTTCTCCTTCTCCTCCTCCTCCTCCTCCATTTTCTTTTTCTTCTCCATCTTCTTCTTCTTCTTCTTTGATTTTTTCTTCTCTACAATCCTACATCAGAAGGTTTAGAAAATGAAACATAAGGATTTAGAAGAGGGATAGAAGTAGGTGGTATTGTATCTGTATCTGAATGGATAAAGACTTCATAGACATAGTCAACTGTAGAGGAAGAGAAAGAAGAACAAGAGGAAGAGCCTCAAGGAGAAGATCCTTTAAAAGCACTTAAAGCCATTTAAGGAGAACTCTTATTTATCTAGTAATTTCTTAAAAGTAAAGTAGAGGCAATTCCCAAAATTTGACTATCCATGGTTCAAATTTAAACCGTTACAAAATCTTTTCCCAATATTACGAAACCCCATCGTGGGTATAAAACATCTCTAGGGACCTTTATCTTGTAACAGTTCAACTTAAACTACTACATCAGGCATTCAGTCGCTTATGATACCTTTGGTATTTTGATATGAGAGATTCACACAATGTGGCAATTAGAGAGTATAAGTAGAGCTTTGTTTTCAAAATAAAGGCATTATATCTATCTTACTTAAAGCTTCTACCTTCAAAACAAGAGAGGAAGGTTTTTGGATCTTCATGGCTTTGATACCAATAATTACACACCAATAATTACACATACGGAAAGGATAAAAAAACTGAACTTAAGAAAGAAATGAAAGAAACACAATTAATTTTAACCATTTGACCCCTCAAGTTCATCATCCTCTTAGAATTGTTCATCACCTCAATTTCATCATCCTTGTTTTCAATTCATTATCATCTATTTACAACTCGTCCGGATCTAAGATTTATTCAAGGCAGTCTCCATCTTGCAAGGTAACAATTTAATTTCAATTTATAATCTACTTAACCTTGGTAATCCCTAAAATCAATCAAATAGTTAAACTAACTAAGTTGAGCATAACTTGAGTGCTTGAAAGTAAATATCGACTTGGACACAGCGTAATCCTTGCCTAAGGACTTGACCTGGACACCGACCGAATAAAGCTACCATACCCTTGCACTTGAGGATGAACATTTAAAGAACCAAACAGTACTCGACCACAATGAGGAACAATGCCATACCCTTGTGCTTGAGGATGAATATTTAAAGAACCAAATAGTAAGAATAATTAAAGAAACAAACAATACTGCACCATAATGATGCCCTTGAGGATGAATATTTAAAGAACAAAACAGTACTTGACCATAATGAGGAACAATGTATTTCAAATCGTTTAAAAGGGCTCTACTTAAAAGTATCCAGAGTACAACAGAAGCATCAAATATAGGAAAACATTCACAAACATGTAAAGTAGACGAATAAAATTGAAGACACCCACATTTTTTGAGAACACTAAAGAAATACAGAAAAATCAATGCCCACATATTGCTCCAACTGCAGAGAAACTGCAGCAGATAGGTCAAAACTTACTAAACTCATTACCTCTGAAGAAGCTCTCGCCATATTGCTTTTAAAGATTTCAGTCACAGAAGTTCCTCCAACGCACTATCAATGTGACACTGACATTCAAAAACATAAAAATGTTCAATATTCGTCCGCAGGAAATACAAATGATTTTTCGCGGGAGATAAAAATGATTTACCCTAAATGTAACAACACACATTCCCATAATATAATATTGTCCGCTTTGAGTTGGTTAGTAGCAGTGCAAGAAAGTCAAGGAGACTACAAAGAAAATGAACCCACTTCGAGGGTGGCTCTGTCTCCTTAATGAGAAAGAGTCTCCAAATTTCATTCTCATCTCCTTCTATCTCTAACTAAAGCTCTCCCTCTCTATCACTGTTCTCTCTCTAATCATAGCACCCTCTTTCCATCAACGATATTTCTCTCCTCTTCTCTTTTTTTGCTTTCCTCCTCATCTGTGACGAAGGGTTTCTAACTTTGGCCGCTGATCTTGTTGAGCTTGAGTTGTAGTTCAATGGTGTGAGTTGTTTCCCCTATATTTGGCCCCTTTCCTTAAACTCTCTTAGTGTAAATTATTTCTTCCTTTTTGGTACTGTAACACAGCCTCTGTTTACCTTTCATTATAACATTTCTGTATGGAGATCATAAACAGAGACTAGTTCTTCTATTTCAGGTCCATTGCCCACGTTTCTCATTTGGTCCATCAAACAACCCAACACCACATTGATCTCAGCTGTTCTGGAGTTCAACATGTCTTCTGCTCTAAATTGATAAACTCCATTCCTGATTTCAATCCAGCTAAAACCAGGGTCGGTTTTCAGCCCTTCATCTTTCATCAATTTTCTCACTCTAGCTGCCTGATCCCAGCAGCCTACAGTGGCATACAAATTCACCAACTGAAGGTGAGTAGCTGCGCATTCTGGCTCCAGCACAAGCCTACTCTCTGCAGCCTCAATTCCAATCCAGACATTCCCATGGAGCCTACAAGAAGAAAGAAGTGATCCCCAGATAACGGCATTTGGACTTACAGGCATCTTCTTTATGAAATCCAGAGATTTTTCCACGTTGCCAACTCGACCAAGAAGATCGACAATACAAGAATAATGGTCTATTTCTGGTTCTAAACCAAACTCAACCATTGAGTTAAAGTAAAACTGGCCATGTTCTACAAGACCCGCATGGCGGCACGAAGAAAGAATCCCGAGGAAAGTGATGCTATCAGGTTTCAAACCTCGCTTCTTCATCTCTTCGAAAACATCAATAGCCTGCAATGCAAGCCCATGCTGAGCATACCCGGCAATCATTGAGTTCCATGACACAAGATCTTTACAAGTCATGTTCTCAAACATGTACAATGCTTCCTTTACATCCCCACACTTACAGTACATTGAGATGATAGCATTAGAAACGTGTACATATGAAGCAAAACCCATTTGAATTGCTTGACAATGAGCACTCCTCCCCTGTCCAAGAGACCCACTGCTTGTGCACGAACTTAAAAGACTCGCTAGTGTAAAATCATTGGGTTTGGCGGTTGAATTTCTCATCCGATGATAGAGTGCCAAACAGGCATCGACCTGCCACCCTTGCGCATACCCAGTAATCATTGCCGTCCAAGATACCACATTTTTCGCAGGCATTTCGTCAAACACTCGATGCGCATTGATTAACTCGCAGCATTTGCTGTAAAAGCTGATCAAAGAGCTCCCAACGTAGACATTGGTGAAAAACCCAGTTTTAATTGCCAAGCAATGAACCTGGATTCCGACAGTACCCGTCCTCGCACACCCAAAGGAACTCAAAGCACGCGACAGAACACTTGGGTTGGTTCTCAACCTTTCTATATTGAGCATCGAAATATTAGAATAATCATCATTGCTGTTCAAATAAATGGCATCATCGGTTCGAATCTGTCGTGCACGAAGTTGATCTGAATTTGTTCGTAAAAAGTCTTGAATGAGCCGAAGATGGGTTTGGCGACCACCATCAGTAGAACTTGCTTTTGGAGTGACGAGGTCTAACACTCTCAGGCTCTTCCGCAACCTGTCGTCTTTTGTTCGATAACAAAATGGTTTCTGAGAGAAGAAAAGCCTAGAGTGCGATTGTGATTGCAGCATGGCAGAGCATAACATGGGTTTGGAAATGGCATTGAAAGTGCGCTTTCTACTAATATAATAATACATGAATTAGAGAAGACGTGTTCACCCCTTTTTTGGAGACTCCATCAGTCTCTTCCTCTTTATAATTTTTATACTATTTCTTTGACACATGAAGGTTAAAAATCTAGGTAAATCAACACTAGCTTGCATGAATAATGCTTTAAAAGCTTTATTTGACACGCAGATTCACGTGGATTTGCATGGGAAAGGGTAGGAGGATAATTTCAACTTTTTGCCATTTTTGGGTTTAGGGTAAATTACACCTAGATCCCCTTAATATTAGAATAATTATACCTAAACCCCCTAATCTTTTAAACCTAACACTTGGACCCCTTATTTCCAAATGTTTGTAACACTTGGATCCATCCATTAAATTCATCCGTTAACTAACCGAATTTTGATGGTAAAATGACCAAACTACCCCTGCCCACTCTATTAATGCTAGAACACGTCCAGATTTCGGTTTTTTATTTCTTTTTTTATGCTTAAACAAAAAGTGATATAATAATTATATTTAATACTAAAATATTTAAAACTTAAATTTATCAACATAATTAAAATGCTTTATTTTTTTAATTTTAAAATTATCATGTATAATCTCTTATATTTTTTATTTTTCTAATTATAAAGAGTAAAATTATT
>QLOD02000017.1:17763723-17766099 GCA_003260245.2 Sideroxylon spinosum | reverse complement strand
CCGCTAACTCTGTTTCAAATGCGTCGAAATTGTCCTCAAATGCCGGATGTTCAACTGGGGCCAAAATGGATGCTCAAATGGTCAGATCAGAAAGGGTCTCAGAAGAGGAAAAAGAAGCATCTGGCTCGCTACACGACTGGCTCAAGAGAGAGGATTGACTATCAGGACGGACTAGTGACATCTGATTAATGGGATAGCAAGCAGCAGCACTTCCTTTGCTTCTTTCTGGAGCTTACTAAAGGAGGTCTTACCTTGGTCCCAATGAGTTGAATGAGTTGAAGCGCCTTTACCATTAGTCTCATCTGAAGCAATTCCCGAATAAGAGAGATGAAACCTCCTACTCAATCAATTCCCAAGCCGCTGCCCAATCGCTGAGGGAGCCGTCGAACCAACATCCTCAAATCATCCAATGTCCCCAGCTGAGAATGTAGATCAGTCATCAATAAGTAAGGGACAGAGATAGAGAGGGAGGGGCGGTAAGCATCTTCAATAGCTAATCATAAATAAAAGTTCTTCAGCACCTGGAAAAGCTACTGAAAGACAATCATCGAGCCATCGTCCAACCAACAAGGCTGTGAGCTGAATCAAAAGTGGATATTTCATCAAGAAAATTAGGGCTTCCGCCAAGGTCGAGACAGAGGGGGATAAGTCCATTCTCTGGGAGTTACAGAAATGTGGTCTTAAGGCTCCCAGCAACAAGGGAGGGGATATGAATGATGACTCCTGATTGTTATTCTCTCGACCCTCTCGCCAGCAATATCATCCTGCAATCTCCAACATCATAGCTATCTCCCTTTTTTGGTTCGTTCTCAAGTTATGGCTATGGCTTCTTTACTTTATAATCCATTTTGTTTGTAGTGAGGACCAGGTTGGCGACCCTATCCTATGTTTATGGCTATTGTGCATCTGCTGCATCACCAAAGGAAAATAGGCTTGTATTGGCCTTAACTAGCTCTTTCATCTTTCGAAGCCCCTTTCATGTGATTTTAATCCCCTTTCTAATTGCTTTAATAATAAGCTCTAAGCCGCTCCCTGAAGGGTAGGTGTCCCCGACGCTATACTAAGATAGGAGGGAAGTGCCTTTTGTATTTGATTCCTTTCCGCCTTGGTGATTGAATGGTGCCCAAGCGTTGTAGGTAGGTTTGGAAAGGCCCTCGAAGTGGCTTCTCTCAGTCGATACCTACCACGACTTGTAGGAAATGAGGCTCGCTGTAGATCCGCTAGAAGCGACCGGAAGTGCGCTTGTACATAGGACCGGAAATAACAACAAATCAAAGAGAAAAACAGAAAAAAGGAGCGTAGTGATCGGTCGCCTAGAGGCTTACCTAGTAGAGGCAATGAACGGAAGGAATGCTGCCTACAGAGGAGGCTTCATTCGCTTCAGATGTGGCTCACATAGCCTCGCCTGTGGCGACTTAATGATTGCTTCGGTCCCCCGCTATGATGAATACTGGTCCGAGGGTTAATTCAAGCAGTTTAAGCGAGCTTGTTAATATGTTGTTTCGGCAGCGCTCCTCTAGGGATTGGATTGGGGTAAGGTTTCCTCACAAGATTGGATGGAAATGATGCTAAGTAAGCTGCGCGGAAAAGCTACCCATTTCGGGTATGTCGAGCCCCATGTCAACAACACTATAAAAAAAAGGGAAGAAACTCGAATGAACCAAGTCCTACCCACTCTCTGGGGAACGAACGATAAGAGATGCTTTCATTTTTCCAAGGTGCATTACGACAATAAGACCTGACTCTAGAAAGCATGGATTTGTCATAGCTGGAAAAAAACAACCTCGTGTCTGATTTCTATCTTCTTTTTATGCTTATTCGCTTTGTTGCCTCACGCTGACGCAGCCGTAGATTGAGCCCTGGAAGTCCTCTCCTCGCGGCTCCCTGCGTTGATATTCGAGGAAGTAGCTCTCGACACGAGGGATATACAAGAAACACCTGCTCTAGATCCCCAAGTCTCCATGGTCGTTCTTTTTAACATCTCTTTCTATTCTTTCTAATGTAATGCTCTCCTCGTACTACCCTCCATTGCGCATCCTGTGTAACATCAAGGAAAGGGAAGGCTCATACTACCGCGGCGGGAGGTCGTCTCCCAACACATTCTCCCTATAGTGGATCTGCCACAGATTGAGGCATATCTTTTGGAGATGGTCACGTCAACGGCGGCAAAGTGGATCATTCATGCGAAGACTTAACTTAAAAAGAGTGATAACCTTTTGTTACCGACCTGATTCCCTTGATTGGTGTTTTAGGTCTTCTTATCCAACAGGACACTTTAATCTTGCTTTAGAGGCCCGAATGCTCATTATTCTTGCCTTTTTCGAGGGATGAGGAACCGGATTATCCTGCTTTCCCTAGATCTATGTAGTGAGTCGT
>QLOD02000017.1:17748723-17756223 GCA_003260245.2 Sideroxylon spinosum | reverse complement strand
ACCTTCCTGTAGAGCTTGGCATTGGCCTGCATCCATTCTACTTAAGGTAGTTTTCTAATGAACCTTTCTACTCAACAAAACTTCAAGTCTGCCATACTTATTTTGCTATTCGTAGACCGGTAGCCCTGCCTCTTTCGAAGAGGGTCTTGGTGTCAGCCTTCACTCTTATCGCGACCCCGCTGCTTATTGGATTTTGCATTTGGTTGTATGGCCTTCCAGAGCATGGGACAACAATGAATCCCCTCCTTTTGCCGGTGTTCGATATTGAGACCGTCAGACAGACTATCAATACTTCTAATCACGAAGTAATAACTAGCGGTGTTGGTGAGAATCTTGTCGAAGCGGCTGAGGGAGCGACGAGCGAGTTATCTAGACCACCCGAGGTGACAGAAAGGGAGTCTGAAGACTGAAGATAAGAAAGAATAGTCTTGCTAAGATGAATGCCGCTTGAACGAGTTTAAGAGGTGAAAGAGTTAAATCAAACTCTTCCTTTTCAGGTCGGGTTAAAGAAGGGTCTCATCGGGGTATTCACCTAGCTCCCTAGCTTCCCACTCGAGCGGGATCAAAGGGGATGAGTTATTCTCGTAGCTAAATGCCCAAGTCGGGCAGGTATAGAGGATCAAGAGACTGTACTCGCCCTTCATCCCTCTTACATTCAACAGAAGCAAAGAAAGCAGCAAGAGTGGAGAGAACAAGCTCTTCAAGCTCAGCTTCGGCAACAGCAACTCGAGAAAGCAATTCAGTTTGTGAGGAACCGGCCACTTCTTTATATACGTCGCCATTTGACGATCTGTCTGTTCAGGCAGGTGCCACGGAAGTGAGTACGGAATCAGAGAAGGGGGACAGCAACGTCAAAGACTGAGTGAGGGAAATGAGTTCCGAGACTCATCTAAGTTCCCATCGGCCGTTTGAGGGATGGGGAAAGTAAGAATAGAAGTACTGCGCAACTGTCCCAATAGGCGCAAGGAGCGTTTACACTCGACAAGAGGTCTCAGAGCGACCCCTATGGTATGGCTAAGCTCCGTTCATAGCCTGGGAAAACCACTGACGATCTGTCTTTAGTAGGTCGTCTATTCGGGATAGGAGTTCCCAATTTTCTGACTATGAAACGGTCTCTGTCAGCCTTACCAGCTGTCTGAGATGAGCGTCCAAACCGAATCGATCTTTTTGCCCCCCTCAGCTATCCCTTCCCGTCTTCGTTTAGCAGCGAACTCAAGGATGGCCTTTATGTATGAGCCGAAAAGGAGGTATCCATAGATACCAACCAAACTAGCTAGTCAGGGAAGGTAGGTAAGTCAGAGGCGGATCTAGGGAGTCTTTACTTCTTCGACTTCTTATTCTTATTCATAGTTGAGATACTCCCAACCTCCACCAGCAAGCAGTACCGGAGTGAATCGTAACCTTTCGATCTGTTTATAAGGGGTCAGGACTCGTCAAGAGACGAGACGTAGCTAATGCTGTTTGATCACCGTCACGAGATTTGTTTGCAGCTACTATAGCTAATCAATCTCCTGCTTTCATTCCGTTTGATTGAAGACTGGAATGAATCTTAATGCGATCTGAGAGCGGATCTAGGAATCCCCTGGTAGTGGTAGTTGGGTTGGTGAAATCCGATAATCGATTGGCTTTAGAAAGGCTTTCCCAACCTAGACATTGTAACTGAAAGTCCTGCCTACTTGTTTGTAGGCTTAGGGTAGTCCTCGACAACCTTCTTCTTTGACTGGCTTGGGAAAGACCCGTAGGCTATGGATCCCACTAATGGAATTGGGCTATAACCATATTTCCATGGTCTAGGTTCAAGGGCAATACAGATTGAGGCTTGGAGTATCTAAGGCTTCATGTGGGTCAATCTCTCTTCCAAGGCCAACACGTCTATCATAGTAGGACCCCCGTCTCCTTGTCCCCTGCGGGGTGACACCCCTTATCCCTTATTGACTTGCTCGAAACATAAGAACGGTGAAATATTGTTTCATGTCCTTAAGTCCTGGCCCTTTCTTAGAAAAGCTGTCCACGACTGACCTGACTAACCAAGTGAACGGCTAATCGCGTAACCCCAGAATGAATCTATGTGAAGGGATCCGAATGTGCACCCCCTAATGATCCTTGAATGGGGCAGGGAACGAATGCTGAGTAAAGGGAGAGTTGAGCGAAACCAGATATGGATATAAAGTAATACAAACAAAGAAGCCCGACACGAGTTCAAATCCAGATCGGAAAATTGCGTAGATTAGATTGAGATGAAGCTCTTTGATTGGGTCAGCAGTTGCCGAAGACCTTGAAGCTGACTTCCTTCCCGTGGGACTTTCCCTCGTCAACTGGGGAAATGGGCCCCGATCCTCTTTCTATTCTATAGCTGTCTATTGAATAGAGGGAAATTCCAGTTTCGACGGGGACTTCCGCTGCTTCTGGTCGCGCTGCTACTTCCGACTGTGCTGATTCGGGAGTATGAGAAAGCCCCGATTCGATCAGTTCCGTTGCCCAAATCTTCTACCTGACTCATCTTCAGGAATGGCGGCATGGGAGTGAGGATGCCCTGTCTCGGAACTGAGATTCTGAATCTCCTCAACTGCCTTTTGGAAGGAAAGCTGGCTTTCAAGCGAATAGACAAGTTTGGCACGAACATGGCATCTTTTCCTAAGTCGACGAGGGAGAAGCTTTTCATGGCAAGCCAACGGATGATAGGGACCTAAGCGCCCATTGTCTTTTATATTAGTAGTCCCCTTCTTCCGTCGCAGCTTACATGTGTCCAATGCTCTTCCTCCGTGTCTAGTAGGAAGTAGTGACCCTGCCCTTTTAGAGATAGAGGAAGAGAAGATGAAAGTGATCCGATTTTCCGGTTCAATAAGGAAATCTTCGCTGTTTTCAGAAAAAATAGGCTATAGATGTTAAGATGCCAAAGAAGCAAACCACTAGAATATCCTATAAAGGGGAGCCTAAATGCAGCTGATCCGCAGGAAGAGTCATTCTCTTTTTTTATTGAATGGACCCCTGGTCGGATGATCCCTCTTTATTAGAACTCCTTGTTTCTAATTTCAGTCTCACACTTGGTCGTATCATCGATGGAAGAGAACACATCATCTTTGCCCTCTTCTTTGGGTTCTTTTCTTTAGTAGCGGGGAGAAAGCTTCCATTTTTTGAATGAAGGGCGCAGTAGGACTAGGCCTTCTTTGGCAGTTCCAAAAGAAGAGAAGGAAAGAAAGGAAAAAAAAAGAAAACCTCTTTCGCTGTATGGAGTGCCCTCCCTATGACAGGTTCAACTTACATATAAAGTTATACTACACTGTACAAAGCCAATAGCAGAAATGCACCCACTAGTCCTGGAAAGATACATGGCTGGAGAAAGGAACCTTGTACTATCATCACATGAATAAGCTAAAGGCTAGATCGATTATTCCAATCCAACCAGACAACTTATAGCTTGAAGTCTTCCCAATAAGCCTTCTTTCTGCTTTAGACTATTACCCAGCTCTCTTCCCTCTCCCCTTGTAATATAATAATAGGGTCCCCATGCTTACGGGGAAAGAAAAAAAGATACATGCCAATAGTTTCGCTATAGCGACTACGTACCAGGTCGAACTCACTTCCTTTCGATCAATCCCTCTCTCCAGCCTATATCTCCCTTCTGTATCTTGCAGACCCTTTGACCTTTCCTTGCTATTTGTTGAATAGTGGAGCTCCACTCCAATGAAGCAATGCAAGCCATCCGGAGAGTTCGCTTCGATCCATGTACTCTGTTCTGTACACTAAAGATTTTCCTACTTGCAAACCTCTAACCAAGGCTTGCTTCCTAGGATCTAGTCCAGATAATCTATCTATGATCTTTCCCCTAAAGCTAGGTAGGGAACTACCTTCGCTCCGCACCTTCTCCTTCGATCCAAGCCACAAGGCAAAAGACAAGCTGACTTAGAGGCTGAATGTCTACTTTCTGAATAAAAGAATTTACCAAAGGCTATTAATCTAGCTATCGAGTCACCCTAACGGAGAACTCTACCTGAACTTTAAAGCTTTCTTTTTATTATGTCTACCAATAAGATAAGTGCCACCGATTTTCTCTTTTCCAAAATAAGTGGTTAAGTGCTTGAGACTTCTCTAAAGAGAGTTGACTGGCAAAAAGCAGATCTTGGCTTAGGGCTTAGACTGACTTCCTTGACTGATAGTTTGAAGCCTAAGACGGATTTCAATAGTGGAATTCCCTGATCTTACTTCACTAGTTGAATTTCCGTATGATAGTCACCCTTTTTCTCACTACTCCCTTTATTCGAGGGATGAGCTCTGACTAAAGCTATCGAGAAGGGATCTAATCCAGATCTTCTATTTCCGACCCGAAAGCCTACTTTCTTCGTAAACACCTTAGGATTCCGAATCATGCCATGGCTTACCCCTGATTCTAGGACAAAAGCAATGGACTGGACTAAGGGATTGTTCCTTCGTCACTCTTCCTTTGCTCCCTTCCTATAGGAAGGAACTCGGACTCCTAACTAAACTCTATTCCATGAAGACCGGATCTTCTCTAAGTCTAAGAGCGGATTGGCCGACTTCAAAGCATTAAGTGATGAACTCTCTTCCGATTGTCCCGATTAAACTGCCTTATCCATAGGAAGTCATTGCCTATCATAGTGGCAGACTCGGGCTAAGTCATTGAATGTCTCCCCCAGGTAAGTAAAGAGTGTCTGGCCCCCATCCCCAGTAGCACTATACGTACAAATAGTGGGATGATTCTTAAATATTGGGAGTCCAATTGAAGCAGTAGTTAATAGACCCAGTACTAGATCCATCCATTATTTGCTGTCCCTCTTCCTAGCTCTAAAGATGAAGACTGAAAAGTCCATGCTACAAAAGCTATAAATTCCAAATGGGGGGTCCCAGCCATCTAGTCTATCGAGTAGGAGTTCAGTTACATTGCTAAGCTAATCCACTGCATTTCGTCGAGTGATGATAAGGTAAAGGCGAGCATCTAGCTCTGCTAATCCCCTGTTCTTTGCGCTGTCCAGTGACAAAGCTTCTGGAGTTCGTCTGTCTCTTTCTTTTCGAAGTCTCTAAGGCATCTTAGACAATTAAGGATTATAGGTAGTAGGGTAAGCCCATCAAATTCTATGTAAGTTGGAGTCAAAAGGGCGTCATCAATTCTTTCTGCCCTGGATGTATTTCCTTCTGCCATCGTCCTAAGGGCAGCCCTCCTTGTTGATCCAGCTGAGGTTGCTGATCTAAACGATCTCCCCGAGGTTACCAATCCATGACGATCCAGACAAAGCAATACGGTACGGTCCAGCCGAACCAATTGCTTAAAAAAGAGAACCCTTTGCAGCAGAGCCAGTTGGAGTCTTAGGGGTTGGAGTGGTAGTTCTTTCTCTTCTAGCCATTAAGAGCTCCCCGGCAGCCATTGGGATTTCTGGTACATCCAGTTTAAGTTGCAGTAGTCCCATTCCATTTCCACCAGCTTTCGTACCAGTCGCAGTAGTGGAATTTATACCAGTAGTATTTTCACCTTCTACTTATCCTGAGAGAAGATATCTATCTAATGTCTCTAACTCTTAGTTTAGAAGATGTAGATGTCTAAGTTCTGTAATAGATTAGAGGCTAGAATAGGCTTTGGGGGAATACGATAATAAGCTTTCTGGACCTGCTTTCCTTTCCCTTATCTCCGCTTTTCTTTTCTTTTATGGCTTGCTGGATTAGCTATCGCTTGCTTGAAGAGCCGATAAGAAAATAAGTTTATTCTTTTTTTTTCTTTACTACTTTCTTGAATCTAAAAGCTGTCCTGGCATCTAATTTCCTACCGAAGAGTGAGCAGCTCTTATTCCAACTGTAGCACCGCTTACGAGAGCAAGGGGAGATGGAAACCGATGATGAAGATATTTCCGGACAGTTAGACCTCATCTACTGCGCACCCCCGGTCTATAGATTCATTAAGAGAACTTAAAGACATGCAGGAATAAGCGCCGGAAGAATGAAAATTCACTCATCTTGCTTCTCAACGTAACATTGACTTCTTTTTCCCTTTCCTACAAGAGGCTGAATCCTAGACAGGGAATTTCGTTCTACAACAGGTCTCTACAGCGGCAAAGAACTCAACTTACTCGATCATAATAGAATGGGTGACCCCGCAGCTGCGTCGCACTAAGCTCGCCTAGTTCGGAATGCTCAAACTCTTAAACCAATTAGCGAGAAGGCTGTTCTTTCTACAAGCCCTCTACGGCGGCATTAAAGCCAAGTTCCTCGACTCGGGAACGATTATCGTGCATTTCTCTGGGCAGCCACCTCCTCACACTCTTATCGATCCGGCCGACAGATGCCTGTTCCGCTAAATCACCCTACCTTTCTAACTCGTCGTCTTAAGAACTCCGCCTTTTCCGTGGGCATTTGTACACCAGTGGTTTAGTCTAAAAATCCTTTTCTTCTCGGTCTCTGCCTAAAAGGGCAAGATGTCAAATTGCGGAAAGATGTCCGATTGCGATACACAATACAAGTCATTAGCGATAGTCGACTACGTAGGCGCTTAGAGAGGGGAAGAGGTCCCAGAATCAGAGGTAGTAGCAGCAGCAGTAAGACTGTACATCAACAGGTTCTATCCCGATCTGCTTTCGGTTAAGTAATCTGTCACTATTTAGGGTATTTTTCTCTATTTCCGGGAGTTTATTCTTTTATCATCCGAACTTAGGCTTTCTTATCCGTAGGTAATGATATAATAGCTCTTAAGTGCTAGCCTATAAGTGTAAAGAAAGGGAAGTATAGGAGAGGTTTAAGATGGAATCCTAATAGAGTAGCGAGCCTTCCAAGCGAGGGCCCTTCCTCTCTGTGCTTGTTGGGATCCTGTCTCCACTTCTTTCTTTTTAGTTCAAGTAGGAATTCCGGTTTATGGTTGTTAGATAGAAGTCAGCCAGTCGCAAGCAAGCGTGCCAGTAGCTGTCCATTCCTAGTAGCGCTGAAGTGTGCCAAGCCAGGTGCGTAGGCTTCTCTTTATGTACCAACGCAAACAAAGCAGTCTAGCTTAACTACTCCCGAAGTAGTAGAGAAGAGATATCTTAATAGTCCAGTCCGCTTACATCTTATCCGTTAGGAATGTTAATATATATAATAGGAAGATGAGCGGAAAGGGCACTCAACGCCAGGTCCGTCTGCCCTTCATCAAGCTTAGGTAGGCTCAAGCCACTTCCACTTTACCTAAAGTGTGATGTGAAGACAATTCTTTCAATAGGCCGAGGCTTCAGTCGACCATTAGTCAGGAGTGATCTCTTTTCGAGCATAGGGGGCATGCCTCTTGAAGCCCTGTGTCAGCTTAGCAACGCAAATAGACAGGAAAGAGGCCGGGAGCTGAGCTACCTCTACGAATAAGGGAAAGTCCTACTCGCTTTGACTATTCCTACGAACTTTCACTTTAGTAGTTTGAACCTGATCTCTAAAAACAGAGGGGAAGCCAGAAAAAGAAAAAGTGCAAACTATCTATGACTGGCCCGCGGGCGCTACTATATGTATAGAACTATATGTATAGAAAAGGATAGG
>QLOD02000017.1:17716438-17728244 GCA_003260245.2 Sideroxylon spinosum | reverse complement strand
CACCTTTGTATGTATATAACTTACCACACATAAACCTGTTAGTGTGTGGTGTGTTCTTCTAATCTACTCAGTTTCTTAAATGCCAATAAGACAAATGATACTAAAATGGAACTTGCATTCCTAAACCAAAACATTAGTCCAATAACCGCTATCTTAAACTTATATGCTCAAAGAAATCAAATAACGAAAACTGAAAATTTTCCACATTAGCTAATGACTTTTAGTCCGCTACTAAATAAAATCAATAAAGTAACAAAAAGTCTCTCCCCTAAGAGGCCATGAAGGTCCACCATCTAGAGTTCATAACTAGTTCCCACCATACTCACGTAAAAAATATAAAATGATAGGTGAGCTAAGAGCTCGGTTAATACGATGTCAACCTAAACATAATCACAATAACCATTTAAAAATAATAAAATTTGAAACAAACAATTTAACTAAATGAAATTTTTGAGTAAATTGTGCCCAAGCATAAATAATAATAATTTCAAAACTTGCATATAGAATGTGATAACATCCATAATCAACATCTCAATCACAATAATGACGATAAATCATTAATCTATGAATTATCATATGGGAATTAAGTATAATATGTGCCAAACAATTTCTCATGGGCAGTGCTAGTTGGAACCAACTTCGCGCTTTAAGTCACCCACTTTGGTTCCTGGGTTATTCCCTAAGTCGATCCAGCTGAGGTCACCACGGTTTCACGGGCTTGTTTCTACAACAGTTGAGAACTAGAATCACCTCAGTTTATACGGACCTGTTCTTTAGTCACACCACTTAAGGAACCTGTTTTCTGGACTTTTATTCCTATCCAATAACTTCAAATAAATATTCATAACATTCCCATTAATTTAAATAATTGAACATAAATGTTCAAATCATTTTCTCATGCTTAATAGCATAAAACATACAGTCTTGCACAAAAATAAATATATTTTTCACTAATGATATAGAAAATCCAACTATAAAAATATTTATGCATGTTTGATTTTACTGAGTGTGGAATGATTCAATGTTACCTTGTTCGTTGGGTTGGTCATCCAGTTTTTGATTACACTTGGATTTCCACTGAGATTGCAGCAGCTTGATTCAAATCTCATTGAGTTCTACAAGAACCCAAGCTAATTTGTTGATAGAGCCAAGATCCTCTGATGCAGGGCAAGCAAATGAAGATGAAAGGTTGAGCAGATGGACTATGGATTTCTGTGTAGTCTAAGAATACCCAGAAAATAACATATATTTGTTGAAAGTCTGCTGCAATGCAGCATAAGGTTGCGTACAATAGGCCCAATATGACTCGACCCTTCCCCAGATCCCACATAGGTGGGAGTTTCGTGCACCAGGCTGTTTTTTTTTTTTTGTAAAGTCTAATGAGCCATAAAGGCTTACATGTATTGAACTAAAATTAAAACTGGGAAACAGAATAACGTAAAGCTAGAAAACAAAATAAATATTAACTCTATAAAGTTCCTCACTTCAGCACTAAGCTAAATATTATATTCTAAAATAAATTTACAAATATAAGTAAATATTTCTAAAATTGATCCTAAGTAAAATATAATTGATATCTAAGTATGATTTTTTGACGAATATCTAAACCAAGTAAGAAACTTCCTTAATAAAACATTAGTACAACTTATAGTCTGCATCATTCTCCCTATGTTGGAAAGAATGTGTCCTTGAATTTGAACTTTCATACTCCATTAATTTTTGAGCATGAAGATATGATTTAATTATTGACAAAAATAATTTTTTTACCACAATATCAATTGTGTTCTTCATAAATTTCTCCGGTTGCATAATCAATGAATCTAAAAAAATCCATTTAAGAATGGATCATTGTAGGATGATATTGTTGATAAGATTTCATTTGCATTTTCTTCAACAATATTTGACTCTTCATCGAAGAAAGGCAGTTTACTCCAATCTATAATTTGATTTAGAGTAATTGTTGATGTGAATGGAAACTCCTCCTCAGAAAGTTCTTCCTTTGAGTATTCTTCTTCTCTAGAAGAATGATTAAAATGATTGAGCACAAATTCCTCTTCTGAATACTCTTCTCTCCAAATATTGATCTGAGGATAGGTTGTGAGGTTGATTTCCTATGGCTAGAGTGGTCATTTGCTAGGCTAACACCATGATCATCTCTTCTGATTGCCGGAAACGCTCTTCCCATCGCATCTCTCGAGCAGCTTTATTGTATTTTAGAACCTGATCAACAGGGGGCAACTAGAGAACCGTTACCATGACCTTTGCCCAGTACCACATGATGCCATGAGCTCTGATGCCTATTGATGCAGCATGGAAGCAAACGAAGAGAAAGGATTGAGTAGATGGATTGTGGATTTCTTTAGCCTAAGCATATCCAGAAGATAACATAGATTTGTTGAAGAGAACTTTCTCTATTGAATTTTTTATTAATTGAAATCTAATGAGCCATAAAGGCTTACAATGTATTAAATAAAAAAGTTGAAATTGAAACTAGAAAACAGAATAATATAAAAATTAGGAAACAAAATGACTATTAAGTTCATAATTTTAGCACTAAGAAAAATAATATATGCTAAAAATATAGTATAGTTTAGAAAGATAAGTGAATATTCTAAAATTGATCCTAAATAAAATAGAATTAATGTCTAAATATATTTTTTTCACGAATATCTAAAGGAAATTTTTTTAATAGAATATTGTTACAATTTTTAGCCTGCATCATCTTCCCACACTAGGGGAGTTGGTGTTGGCATCAATAGGGCGACCCGATATGGTTGTGTGTATAAGTGTCAGGCCAAAGAAATCCAACCGCTTACATTCTGGTTGGAAGATTTATAGTTTAGGATGATCTCAATTTATTTGTTTATTTCATGTTGAAGTCATTTTTTTAGGTCATTTTCGTTATAAATTATTTTATTTGTGGTTAAGGCCTAAGTTATGGGCCATGATGTCTTTAGGTAGATTAGTATGTAAATATGTTTCTCTCTGTCCTCTATCATCTTCTTCTTCTTCTTTACCTCTTGCTTCTCTTCTTCTATTTCTTTGCTCTCTTATTTGCATGTTGTATCGGTTAATTTTATCCTATACTCAAATATATTTACAACTCCAAGTAGTCCACTAATAATTATAAAAACCTGACATGTGTCACTATTAAGTCATTACCCGTACTTAAACCCACGGTCTAAAATACACAAACATAACAATCAGTCAATGGCTAGAATCAATTTCTTAAAGCATCCAACTGTCCACAAATATCCAAAATAATATTACTTTAAATATTCTTAAATAAAGCCAACTAATTATAATAAATCAAGCAACTATCAAACAAAAGGAATGAATAATTAATAATCTAATAGTAATTAGAAGAAACAAGTAGAATAATAATTCTTACTATTCATAACATAATCGCAGTGAGTAGTCTAAACAAGGCTCGGGCTTAGTACCATGAGGTTGCAATCGGGCCACCAAGTCCATTATATAGTCTGGGCAGCCTGTGCTTCTCGAGGAGTGGACGGGGCATTCTAAAATTCTAAATATCTAAGCAAATGACATAAAATAAAAAATAAAACCACCCAGTATTCCGATAAGCAAATGCACCGCTTCATTCTCTTTTTTGTTTCCTTGTCTTTGTTGGAGTCGTCATATTTCACGATTTGGATCGCAAGTGAATCATATGATTATGTCTCATGATTCGGATCGTGGTTCCATAGAAGGGGTGAAGGATCCTGGTAACTATGTCCACAAATTACCCTTCCTCACCTTCATGTTTTTTTGAAGTTTTTGACCCTACCATTAGCTGCTTTATGAAATAACTTTCAGTTTACTACCTCATCCTCGATCCACCTAATTTTATCTTTCCAAAGTAGCTCTTCAAAGTTCATCCTTAAGGGAATTGTTTTTACCCAATCATTATCACTTACTCTCTCACAACCTTCATTTCTATCAATCTCTTCAATTCTATTTGATAATTCCTTTTTAATCACACTAATGTTATTAAAAGGATGCAAAGAATATGCAGAGAAAAGAATTTTAGAGCTTGATTTTTAATTTCCACTTATACTATATATACATATATATAATTTTTTTAACAAAAAAACTTAATTTGATTTTCATTTTCATTTTTTTTTGGCAGTTGTTGGATCTGCCTGGTATCATTGAGGGTGCTAAGGATGGAAAAGGCCGAGGGAGGCAGGTAATATGACTTATCCAATGCTTCAGTTTGCTGCTTCCATTGTGTATGAGATTCTTATTTGCTCATGCTTACTGGCATATTGACTAATCTCTTATTTATAATTATAAGTCTAAATTTGAATCATTAGCCTGGATCATTTGCATACTTTGGTATTAAAGTTGAGGGATAATTACATTTTACCCTTCCGAGCTTAAGACTATTTTCACTTCACCTGCCTAGTCTTCACATGTTATGTTTGTTACTGGAGCTTTGGTTTGATTTTGTTCTTGAAAGGTGTGCCAAAGGGTTGACCTTATGGTATTAGTCGAATGCAATGTGCACTTATATATACAGAGCGCAGTCTTGGGAAGACAGTTCATTTGTTAAAACAGTGATGACAACAAAACATGGGCATTCAATTTATTGATGTCATATTCATTTCCTTAGATGTATGAGTTATGGAAAATGCTGTTCTTCAAAACAACATACACAATTTGCATCTGCACCTGCTATGGCAGTACCATTTTTTGTAATTAAAGGGTAGGTGGATTACTTATAAGGTATCCGTAGACCTCATTGACATTATTTTATAAACTTGGTCATTTGACGCAGCCATAAGCCAGTTTCAAATGTGTGTGTCAAGTCTTTACTAGACATGCTTATCACTAAGTGGTAGGATTTTGTCACAAAAGTTTTGTAATTTGGTTGCTGGAATGTGGAAGATTGGTCTTGGTAGTTGTGGGCTTATAATTTTAAAACAAATGTGATATTGGCAGGCAAGTATTAAGAGGGCATACCAAGGGACCGTTTGGAGTGTGAAACAACCCCCCCAAAAAAAAAGCCAAAAGTGAAAATTTTTGGAATTTGGAGTGTAAAAAGTTGTTTTGAAATGATGGTTAAATGTTTGTGTTTGATTTGATATAAAGTTGTTAAAAAATTATATAAAGTGACTGTGGTAAAATTTTAGTGGAGAACCTTAAAAATTTTTGGAGTTTTGCAGAACTTTTTGATACAAATGTCAGTCCAACTTTTTCAAAAATCTGGCAAAATCTATTGGAACGCACCATAACGGTTTGTCCAAACGTTAGAATTTTTTGGAGTTTGAAAAAGTTGGAACTTCTGAAATTTTTTTTAGTTTTTTAAAGTTGGTTGGGGCTCCAAACAGCCCCCAAGTCTTTACTTGATATGTTTGTTAAAAGTGGTCAGATTTTGTTCTCATGAAAATTTGGCAGTTTGGTTAACATGTTTAGAATTTCGTATCAATAGTTTGTTTGTCTTCAATTGTCATGTCTCGGAAACAAACAAATGTTTACAAATATTTCAATGATGATTCCAAAATACCGCTTCTATTTTGTATTTCCAACCATTTTAAATAAGCATTACCATCATGAATTTGGTTAAGTGGTATTTATGTGCCTCTTCCATAGGACAAGTCAAGGGTTTAAGGAATCAAGGCCCTCAAGGACATGTTGGGAACTAAAGGCGGCATTCGTTTGTCAGATCGTTTTGGCGGATTGGATTATTTTTGACCAAGTTGACCTATGTTTAGTTTGCAGTATTGGAACTTTGGGACTGTACTACTTTTCCTTTAAATGGGGAATAAGGAATACCATGGGGGTGGTGGAATTACATATTCCCCACTCTTGGATTTATTTTCCACCAATATTTAAAGTTTAAAATTATTTTTTGTCATATCTCATGTCAATCACATCTTTTATCCCACTTAATATCACATTAACTAAACACCAAAAAAATAATCCCTCATAAAAAATTAATCTTATATTATATCCAATCCCATATATTATCTATGGTATTAATTATAACCTATCATCCATTCTCCTATATCAAACATAGCCTTTGGGGTCACCCAGTTATGAGATGGGTGTGAGCTCGTCCATCCTTTAAAAATGGCATCCTATCATTATATCTGCTCTAAATTGTAGTTTTGAGATGACTTTTTTATTTGTTAAAGTGTGATGAAAATAAATTAGTCAATACAAGTGCGTATGCACACACAAAAATTAGATCGACTCATTTTAATATTGACATATTCCTGTCTATAGCTACATGGTTAGATGTGTCATATGGAAACACCGACCATAGCTACATGGTTAGATGTGTCTCACAGAAACACAAACTAGTAGTAAATGTATATACTTGTAAGATATGTTTACAAATAAATGTTTGTTTTTTGTTCTCACAAAAATTTGGTAGTTGGTTGCATGGTTTAAACTTTGTTGTGGTAGAGTATTGATTTTTTGATTGTCCTGAATGCTGGAATGAATGTTGCCAGATTATGAAAGATGATCAACGAAATGATGATAATATTATGTGATGAGGTGCCGATACTGACACAAATATGGCATGCTATGGCAATTTTAAAAAGATAACATGACACACCACAGTAGTATTACTTTAACAAATAAATAAATATCTATATATGTACATGAAAAAACTATTTATTAATTTTCTGTTGTAGATACATATATCGTCTGATATATGTATTATAAAAAAAATTTATTCATAAACAAATTGAAAATTTTGGGTTTCAAAATTCCTAAAATTAAAAATTTTTAAAGGGGAAGGGAAGTTTATAGCCTTATTATTTAATTCCATATTTCTCCTCAAAAAATACTTGGGACACGTGTGTAAGTGTTGGAGATGTGTGTCCCAAGTACTTGAAATGTACCTGGTTCTGAAAATAAGTAAAGGTAATAGGACACAGATTAGTTAGTCATCACATCTCAGGCAGTGTCAGGGCGTTTGGTGTCTAACATGGAGACATCACTTTCCTAGATGTGCATGTACTTTTTAGTTATTATGTATTTCCTGGAATTTTATTAAGTAATAAAATTATTCTAGTCTTGGGATGGGTATGCACACAAGATGGCTATAATAAGTTTGCCTTCAATTATTTTGGAGACCTATTAATTTAGGGTAAAGATTGAATTTTTAGGTAAATGTTGAATTTTTATCCTAACTGCTTCATGTTAGATGCTATTGCTAAATAATATATAGCTTTCTTACCTTGATTCATTTGGTCAATGTGTTAATATGTTTTCATCACAATCCAGGTCATCAGTACAGCTAGGACCTGCAATTGTATTCTAATTGTTCTTGATGCAATAAAGCCAATAACTCATAAACGTTTGATTGAGAAAGAGCTTGAGGGATTTGGCATAAGGTAATTTGAGAATATATGTTTTTTGCATGCTAGCTTGTTGACTAAGCTGAGCTCCATTGTTGTTCTAACTGTATGTGTCATATTCCATCTTTTGTCTTATCCCATTTTCTCCTATAAATTTGTGCTGGGTCTTGCATCATCCGGTATTTTAGGTTCTGATCTTTGTGCATGGTGCAAGTTGCACATCTCAGGAGCTGACAGGGAATGCCTTTGCTCATTGCATTTAGTTATTTGATTTTTATGGATTCATCCATTGGTTTTTAATCCATATCAAAATCTCTCTCATTCTATTTGAGTATAAGCCTCCCTTAGCCACTTGCATTGAACTTGGTGGGACCGCTTTTGGTGTATCTTGTTAATTAAAACTTCGTGGAGTGCCATGCTAGAATTAATATCAATGATGTTCAGATATAAGAATATCTAATTATCTTTGCCTTTGTATGCATTTAAGGTTGAAAGATAAGTCTTGTAGGATAGTAGTTATACCACTATGTTATGTGGTCTGGAGTGTTGGGTAACAAAAACAAAAACATATATATATAAAAAAAAATAGCAAGATGAGAATGTTTAGGTAGATATATGGTAAAATGAGAGAGGATAAGATTAGGAATGATTTGATTCGTGAGATGATAAAGGTACCGCAAATTGAAGACAATTTAAGGGAAAATTGGTTTAGGAATAAATATATATTTTTATGTATATACATAAAAAATCTAACTATTTATTTACTTTTATATGAAAAATACATTTATCTTTAATTTATACATATTTAAGAAAATTTTATAGATAAAAAAGGGAAAGTTTTAGGTCTTTAAAATTTTAAAATTTAAAAAGGTTTAAGTGATGAGGAATTAATAAAATAAATTCATATTATTTTAGTCATATTATTTGATTATAATTTATTTATTTATTTTTTACACTATTTGATGAGTGTCCAAGTAATTGATGTGTTTTCCAAGTATCCAGAGACTGTCCAATTCTAAAAAGTGTTTGAAATAATAGGATATGTTTGGATGTGTGTCTACTACGTGTTGAGAGAGTTTTCGACAAATGTTGATGTCTGATACCGAGACAACATGCGCGCACCACATTTTAAAAGCATATGTGATCCTTAAAAGCATACGTGATTCTTAGGTAATGGCCTTTTTTAACCACCAGAAAAAATTTAGTGAAAGAACTGGATGGGAACATACGTGTTTGCTAACCTATCAAAGAAGTTTTTTTGTAAAGAAACTTTTTCTTTATTTATTTATTTTTTTGTAGGTTCTTTGGTATCAACTGAAGCGTTGTGTACTTTTAGATATAACCATAATAGCCTTAAGAGTTGATGATATTTATATTTCATTTAATTACCAAAATTTCAATATTAATGTAATTATTAGAATTTATGATCATATTTAACAAATAAAACTACCAAACCAAACCAAGCCTTTTCCTACTAGGTGGGTTAACAAATAAAACTACCTGATAATAAAAATCTTGGTTCTTACATTTTATGCTTACTTTCTCAACAGAACGGATTTTAGTAATTAATATTGAGATATTGTCTTCAACATAAGATCTTTTTTTTCTTGTGAATATGTAGAAAGCCTCTTGAATGGACATTTATTAAACCTTTTAACGAGTATGTCCTAAACCTCCATAATCAACCTAATAAGAATATATAAATAAGTTTACTATCTCAAATCAACTTTATGCTCACATATCATTCTGTTTTGAATTGACCGCCGGCAAGGCCCCAAAAAAAAAAAAAAATTGTTTTAAATTCTCCACCACTGCAGATTGACTCACCTCATTTGTGTTCTTTTTGAAGCATTCCTATCCTCAACATCTAATTGCAAAGAATAAAAGGAAATTCTTTGGGAATTCAAATGAGATTATCATAAATCCTAGGGTTTAGGTGAGAACCTAAAAGCAGAATCAAGAGTAATCAAAGATATCCTAAGAATTAATTCTCTATGTAAATTTTCGCAAGTCATGGCGTAGGAGGAAATCCAAGTCTGTGTCCAGTAAAGAATCAAAATCAGTAACCTAAATCAAGAAAATCCAAGCAGTATATGATTCAAGCTTCAGTTCAATAACGACCAATTTATGTTAAAAAATACCGTAAGTTTGAGGAATCCTTTAAGGGCGATATAGTTGAAGTAGCAATCAGGTTGGCATTGTCAAAGTCCGTGGTGCTTTCGTGGTGCAGAAGTTGTTATGGATGGATTTGGTCGATGAACTCGCAAGGAGGTTTGCAGTTTTGGCTGCAATTAGATTGGGAAGGGGATGTGTTGGAGTTGATGAAGTAGGCGGTACCAAAGGAGAGGGGCTAAGATGGTGGTTGTGGTTGAGGAAGTGTGTGTGGAGGTTTGGGTTGCGGCTGGGGTGGTGGACTAGATGACAGGGTGAGAGAGGTTGGGGTGTAAAAATGGAGACGAGGGAGATTAGCAGTTGGGTGAAAGATGGTGTGAGAGATGGTGTTAAGGTGTTTGTGGGTTGTTCAAATAATGTTGCATTCGCATGATGGTATTTTTTGAAGTTCGAAATATTCATTAAACCTCCACTACGGTGGAAAAGCCCAAAATGCTTCCTTTTCTCAACATATTTTTTTTTTTGGCTGAAAAGAAAAAGATGGGTGACCAAATGAATATTACTTTTTAGAGAAATAATTGCAAAAAACTAGCTTAAAATTTAGTCCCAAACAAGCCGTACGTGGCTTTTAACCCACTTTATTTTATTTTTTATTTTTGTAAGAAATCATCGGTTGTTTGGCTACCGGATTTTCGAACTAATTTAGCTAAGTCTTTTGGGATAAAACAGCTTAAAGCCCAAACAAAGAAAAGATGAAAAATAGGATCTTGGTTTAATTAATTAATTAATTAATTTATTTTTGGCAGTGCTGGTTTAATGAAAAATATGAATTTTAAAAATATTCTCATTCAAACATTGTAGTACCTCCCAATATAAACCTAAATACATCTAAATACATTGATCTTCCTCTTGTTGCACCCCCTACTCTTCACGACACTGCTGCCCAAGCCCAGTGCCATGGTACCACAAAAAGCTGCCCACCAATTCTGTTGATCGCTTCCACCACCGCTAGTGCTCTTTCTTGACTGCCTTCAACATCCCAATTGTCAATCTTGACCACTCTAACAACAGTGGCAGCCAATCGTTGCTTCTCCTGACCACATCCAGCCTTTCTTGGTATTGACATTGACAACTCCTCTTGGAACACCATTGAAAGCCACCGTCATCACCATTTCCTTCTCTTTCTCATTTCAGGTTAAAAAGCTATTCTCTTTTTAGGTTGGAGAAAAGTATTGAAACTTAGATTCATTTTTATTCTAATGCATGTGCACGAATGGAGGAAGACAAATTACAGAAACCCCATCTCCCTTTACTATTTATTCTGGAAAAAAAAAAAGGAAAATTGTTTTTTGTTTTTCCAATCCTTAATTATTTTCATTAAGCATTTTAAGACAAGAAAAATTTTAAAATTTTCAATATAATTATTTTTATGAAAAGAAATATTTAATTAACGATAATTATTATTTGATTAATTTTGTGAGGTCTGTATATGTGGAGAAAAAAAATGATTAATTTTCATAACTATTTAGTATTTGATATTAAGGCTGAGCTTGGCACAATGGCATGGTTTCTGCTTTGTGACTTTCAAGTCGTGGGTTCAATAAATACTTGAAAACGGTCTCTCTAATTATTGGAGGTAAAATTATGTAATCTGCCCCTCCCTATGTCTCACATGTGCTTGCCTTTTGGACTTGTTTAATGAAGTTAAGTCTCTCTAATTTAGTGAGGTAAAGTTACCTGGGCCACCCTTTATTTATTATTTAAGATTCTCTTCCTTGGAGACTATAACTCTTTACCAAACCAAAAAAATTGCTATCCAAAATGCCTCACTGCAGCCCTGGGAACTTATATTTATAATTAACATTTATGATGAAGTTATATGCCATGTGAGCTTTTAAATTTCAAGGAATTAGATTTAACTTTACCTTGTTAAACTTAAAGTGCATAATTGTAGTTTAAATTAATGGAAAAAATATATTAAATATGCATTTAGTTTTAAAAGAAAAATGGTTTTAGGTAAAGCTATTTTTTAAGAATGTAATAATTTTATAACAGGCCAATTATTATCCAATTTTTGAAAATTACATTGAAATATTTAATGTTGTCAAACACAACGAAATAACATTGATTCCTTTTTGTAGGGTACTCTGATCATTTGCCCATTAAAATGTTAATTTGATTTAGTTAACAACCAATAGTCTATACATAAAAAGTTCAATTTTTGACAGGTTACCAATTGTCCCCACACATAGTTCTCTCTCTCTCTCTCTCTCTTTTTTTTTTTTTTCTCTACAATTGTTTTGATGCAAAAATTGAAGGCTCTCAAAAATGATTTAAAAGAATGGAACAGGTCAGTTCTAGGGAAGATTGAAGTG
>QLOD02000017.1:17675233-17685917 GCA_003260245.2 Sideroxylon spinosum | reverse complement strand
AGACGAACGATGTATGAAAAGAACACTAAAAAAATGACGGTGAGGGTTGTTAAAACATAAATCTGATGGGGAAACTTACGTGTACGCAGTTGGTTTTTGGTATGTACGTCGTTGGACTGCAATGGATTTCTCGCAGCAGCACCAGCTTGTCAGGTGGTTGGAAGCGGGTAGAGAATGGACAAGTCAATGAAGGTGTAGTGCTACGAGAGGGCGAAAGCCACATTGGAAAGAGTTTCGTGGGATGAGAACTGGCACAAAAAGGGCCCGTGCATGACAGTCGGTATATACAGGCAATCCGTCTTGACGAGGTGCACTTAACTATCAAGACAGGATGAAGTTTGTCGGCATGCATGGCCCGTGAACGAGCATGCAGAGGCCTGGCACCCGAGGTGACAGAAATTTTAGTGCTGGCCATGAGTTTTGTCCTGACGATCAGCCTAGGGACCATTTGGGCGAGTTGAAGTTTTGGTCAAAGAATGTTCCCGAGCCCATGAGTGGCGTTGAAGTGATGTAAAGGCTGGATTGATTCCCTGAGCCTGAGCCAAACTCAACATGTATAGTAACAAAACCGTGCAAACGTAATTCCTTTTTTCCATAGCTACGATTTAAAACACCCCCCCCCCCCCAAAAAATGGACTCAGTGAGTGTCAATAAAAAAAAATAAAAAATTCTATTTGATGAATCAAATTCTAGTTATGTAATTTTTTATAAATGATATTGAACTTTTTTGAAATTTCAAGAAGATAAAGAAGTGAAAGTGTATTATAGAATTGTAATTTTTTTCAGAAGTTTTTAGCGATTTTCAGCAAAATTCATCGCGCCAAACAAAACCTGAAAAAGCTTTAGAAAATTTTAGAATGAATTAATGCACACCAAATGCAACAACAATATTAAATGGTGACAAATTCAATTTTGACGAATGTCCAAAAAACAATTTAGAGCCGAAAAGGATGGAAAACATTCATTGTGCTTTAGTTGTTGGTCATTTGTAGTAGGAATGTTGTGAAGATGTCAAAGAAATCCAGGAATGGTTTATTGAAGAGCAGTGAAAGAAGGTCATGGAATACTTACAGCGGACCAAGATCGTCTTGCTCATTTATAGGCATGTAGACTGTCTAAAGATAGCTAGCTATTCATATTTTGATTTTACGGGTTATCAAGACTCGAAAAAATCCATTTTAGAACATGTCTTTATGCTAGCAAGGGATGTCATATCTTGAGAAAGCACCAAACAAAGAATAATGGTATCATTAACTATGGAAGCAAAATTCATAGCATATTTTGAAGCAACTTCATAGGCAAAATAGTTAAGAAATTTTATCATAGGATTTTAGGTTGTGAATAAAATATCATAGCCAATAAAAATTTATTATGAATCTTAGCAGCAATATTCTTTTCGAAAAATAACAGAAGTGGAATAAAAAATATGATAGTTTCTTGTTGTCCAAGAAAGAATTAATGAACATGAAGTGCCTATTGAGCATACAAATACATAATGTTTGTGAATCTGATGATAAAAGGGCTCTCAGATATGGTATTTCTAAATCATATAGAGCATATGAGCTTGATTAGTTCACTTTGTATCTAGTTAATTATTGTATTTAGTGGTACTAATTATTGTTAAACATTGTTTACTTTATGCACATAAAGTATTTGCTCCATTTGAATAAATTGTCACGCCCTAACCTCACAGTCAGGGATGGACGATATGCGAATATGGGAACTAATTAATATAAATAAAAACCTGATCCAAGGCCAATTCATAATAAATAATAACAATATTATTCAGTTGAATGTTATCCCTACAGATAGTATTAAAATACATTACCATCAATTAAAGAATAATATAATCCAATTGAACGTCATCCCTGATGATAGCATCCAAAATGTAAATGGCCAGAACATTGTTATGATCATATTAATATCTCTTAAAATTATGATATCAGAAATGTAAGTATCGGACCCACACTTTGGATCACACAATTTATAATCCTAAGAGCTCAACTCTCGGTTAAAGAGAATAAACATAAATCATTCATAGTTAAAACCAAACTTAGACTACTTAAGTCGGTAACGCCTCGGATCTCGTGGCCTGAGAGTGAGTAAATCAACTCACAAACCATGCACTAATTAACCATACCCTGATCAAAGCAATATAACAATGCCAAGGCAACTTCCATATAAGATAATAACATAATATAAACTAAGTCTCGGTAATTTCCAGGCTATCATGCTTTAAACATCCCATAAAAATGCATAAACATAGTGCGTTATGGCCTTTTACAGCCCAATTGAATAAATTTTGAAATTAAATAATATTATAGTCCTATATAAAATTTTAACTCAAGTAATTGAAAATGCAGTGTCTGCAGCAGCTTATTTACTTCTAATCCTACCAAATGCGTACCTAATTCTTAGGATCTGTTCCAACACAAAGTCAGTAGAAACTTGAGCAATAATCTACTTGTGCCTATGAAACATCATAAAAGCATATACAATATGTAAAGCAAAAGCATACAATCTAATTATCACAAATAAATTAAAATTTTTAACTTAATCATAATGAATCATCAATAACAAGTATCAACATAATCAAATAAGTGAATAACATCTCAGTACACCATCATATTACAATATTTTAAAATCAAGTACCAATCATCATTACAAGACTCAACATTTAATCCAATTATTATCTTTCTTAGCATCATTGCCACTATTTTTCAATAACATCTCATTTCGTGGGTACAATCAATGTCATCGTTCAGGTTCACGATTTTTCATAGTATACATTGTCACTAAGGCCGTGATTAGCCACAATATATGTCACTGTTAAAGGCCAGAATTAGCCACAATACACGTCATGTTGTAGTCTACCAACCTACTAGCATGAATACCAAATCCTCTACAGGTTTCAACTCTTTCAATCTTAGGGTAATATGTGTACCCTTCCTATTTTCTTGTACCTTTCATCCTTGTGTCACAATATCAATCACCTTTCCACTTTATCATATTTCATTCATACTAACATTTTCATGTTCTTTTCATCACATCATTCATTTATTTCCACATACAAATTCAATTTAATAACCTCAACTATTACAATAACTTATTAACATAATCTTTATTCATATTAACGTTTCATTATTCCATTAGCAACATTTCATCCAATATTCAATTAAGGAGCAACATAATTTATCATAACAATTAATTTCAATAATCTCAGCTTATGCAAATATCAAGTGTGCAACATAATTTATCATAGCCATTAATTTCAGTAATCTCAACTTATGCAAATAAAGTGAACATTTTCGTAACATACTTTTAATTCATATTTAAAATTAAACCAAACATCACATATTTCTCATTAGAAATGCGAAAACACCTTATATTAAACATATATCAAGCATGAGATAGAAATAAATGGGTTAAACAACATAAAAGACTAAATTTATGATTTCGGAGTTCCTCGGGCACCTCTCTATGCCCAGGTAGTTTCTTTTCTTTTGGTCCGTGGTTTATGCGCTTAATCTTCAAACTTTGCCAAATTAAATTCCTACTTCAAAGCTTTGTTTCTAACTGTTTTCTAGGACCTACAAGACTATAATGAATCGATCAAAACAAGTTTTAGTTAATTCATACTTCCCAAATCAAACTTTTAGTTCCAGCTTATACATATAAGGATGTCAAAATTATCCAAACTTGATGGGTACCACTTCACTTAGCCCATTCGGGGAGGGTATGGGGATACTAAAAATGGAGTCGGGGACGGAAATGAGGATGGGTGTGGAGATTTTAAGATTTTTTTTTAATGAGTACGGGGATTGGGATGGGTACAAGAGCCTTCACCTTGTCCTATATCTGTTTAAATATTTATTTATTAATTTATACATTCTTTTACTATTTATTTAATATATAATATATCTTTTATTTAATATATATAATATTTATAATAATTTATAATATTTATTGTATATGTAATATATAATTTATAATTACTATCATGTTTGGTGGGTAAACGGGACGAGGATGGGGGAATCCGTTACGTAGTGGGGATGGGTAGGAGAAATAGTTTTATACCCGTAACGAAGATAAGGAAGGTTACGGGAATGGGTATTGCTAAAAAAGGACGAGGATGGGGAAAACCATACCCATCCCGAACCCATCCTATTGACATCCCTATACATACATGTACCACTCTACTCAAAACATTTATTTATGCTTTCAAAATCCTAAACATGTATCATAACAATATTTCGTAGTTTATTATATCTCATATATGCTGTTAGGAAGTTAGAAATCCCTGCCTCAAGTAAGCAACGACGAAGAACGCAAAGGCAATGAACTCCCGGTTAAGGCTTCCAAACTTCGAGTAGATCGTTTACAAAAACCTTTGATCCTAACAACAAACCAAACATATAGATGTTTTCAATAGGTGTTCAATTGCATTTCTACAATACTAATTAAGTTTGGTTAAAATAGAACCGCTTACCAAACCTCTAAGTCCTTCAGCTTCCTTCCGATTCCAAGCTCTCTCTTCTGATCTGAAGACTTTCTTTCGCTCTTCTCTCATACAAATATATAAACATGTTTGGCTTAGTCTCTAAGGCTTTTACAAGTCCCTACACTCCTCCATTTACCTCATTTTCTGACCATGGTCTGCAATGAAGTGACTCTTGACTGAAAAATACTAAATCACATCAATCTGTCAAAATTCACATAGGCAGGGCACCTCCAAGCGCCGCCCTCTGCACCACTTCGTGCCAAATTTTGTCTGTCTTGTAATTTACTGATTTTTTCCAAAAATCTCAATAGTTAACATCCCCAATGACTATAATTGATTAAAATAACTATTATCACATCTAAAACTTGTTAAAAATCATATAATACTATTAACACAAAATTTGAGATATTACAAGTAGTCTATTTCTAACTAGTCAAATCTGTAAGTAGATATTTTAGCAAATAATTGGTGACAACCAGATCGTAAATCAAGCGTTCAAAAAATGGTAACACCATTCAATTCATCTAACAATTTATCAACCATCAGTATAGGTTACTTATCATTTATAATAGCTTGGTTCAAAGCTCTGTAATCGACACACATTTTCCATGTACCATCAGCCTTCCTAACTAGGATGACTGGTAAGGAAAATGGGGACTGGCTAGGTTGAATCAGCCTTGAATTAAGAAGATCATTAACTATCTTCTTTATTTCTTCTTTTTGGAAATGGGAGTACCTGTAAGGTCTTGTAGAAATTGGTTGTGGTCTCTCAGTTAGCACAATCTTATGCTCATAGCCTTTGACTAGTGGCAGCCCTCTAGGTTCTTGAAAAACCTATTTAAACTTTCTTAACGCTGCTTAAATCTTTGGAATTACCTCTAGTGATTGCTGCAACTATTCCCCTCTAATTAATCTACACTAATATAGAATAACTACAGAATAAATCCTTTAAGTGATATTCCCTTTAACTGCTGATATTCTGCACTCTCAATAAATTGATTATCCCCTGTAGCGTTTTAATACTCACACTTTCCTTGTCTTTCAAAAACTCTATAGTAAGTGCTGAAAAATCAAATATGAGTGGACCCAATATTTTTTTGATCTCTTGACCTACTGATTTCAATCCAAAGTTTCGAGCAACCCAACCATGTACGAAGTATGAATGTTTTGCATGCATTTCTATTTGAAGAAAGTGGAAATTCTTTTTCAGGGATACCATTGACGTTTGGATGACCAATTTTCTTATATATGAGATCTTGGATAGATATAGTGCACTTTTTCCTTTATTGATAAATTTCCCCGAAGAAGCTTCATAAGAACTAAAGAACTTAAAGATATTTTCAACCATTGCACTCCAAGTATTATATCATACCCCACCAAATGAATTAGTAAAAAATCAACAAGAAAATTACTTTCTTGTGCACTATGCTTGACTTGATTGCACTCCCCCAAGTTCTGAATAGTTTCTCCATTAGCTACCTTCACTACCACTGGTATTCCTTTTTTGGCCTGTAGTTGACAACATTTGGCTATCTTTGGACCTATAAAGTTGTGTGTACTACCAAAATCAATCAAAACTACCCACTATCTATAGCATGTTGGGTAATCTTAGGTTTAGGAGGAAAAGATACATCATCTGCTACCTTTTCATTTTGTCGCCACCTCCCCATCCTCACAAATTACTGAATCCAATATAAACAACTTGGGATTCTTGCAAACGTGGTTCCATTGTCATTTTTCATTGCATCTAAAGCACAATCCCATTTTTCTTCCTTTTTTATACTTCTATAGGGCTAAGTTTATGCACTGGTAACCTATCAATAATGCCTGCATTGGTCCATTTAGGCATAATTCCCCCATTTTAAGGACCAACACTCATAGGAGAACTCCATAACAGTCCTTTAGTACTACGTACTCTAAAATTATTTTTCATATTGAAATTAGCAGAAGTTCCAACCCTGTTTTGTTCTGTTATTTTTTTATAGTCGAAATGTTTTCTTCTTGGAGCCTGGCAAAGCCAAAAGCCTTTGTCAAACACTTTGGATTAAACATGCGTACTGAAGACCTGATTTCATCCTTTAACCTTGTTAAGAATATATTGAACTTACGTTGTTCACTCAATCCCTTAACCCAGTTAATAATACTTTTAAAATTGGTTTTGAACTCTTCTTCTGAGGTGGTTCATTTTAATCTAACTGGCTATTCCATGGGGTCTTTGTACGTATTTTCTTCAAATCTAACATACGAGGCCTTAGAAAATTCCCTTTAATCAATTCCCACTACTAAATTCATCAAATCTTGAAACCAAATTAAAGACTTACCTTCCATGTACACAAAGGCAATCTCTAACTTTTGGGCTTCAAGAATTCCATAATGCTTAAAGAACTAATTAGCTCTATAAAGCCATTCTGAGGGATTCCCCCCCCCCAAAAAAAGCTAGGAAAATTAGCCTCATTAATCTAACTTGAATTCCACTAAACCCCCCACTGATCCCCTTTGGATTTATTTGTACTTCTAGAACTGATTGAGCACCATTATCTTCCTGATTCTCGGAAGCTTTTGTACATTGTTACCATCTTGATTACTTTGAATTGCTGCCACTTGGCTACATGAGGTGAGATGATTCTTTTAATCTTTCCAATCTTCTACTTATTGCTTCCATCATTTTTGTTACGTGCTTGAATTGTGACTGATTTTCTTGCTTATGTTGTTTGTACTGTAATGTAGATCTTCTCTCCATTGTTGCTGGATCGAATGGCTTTTATGCCAATTGGAATGAGATCCCTTGGAGCTTATTCTTTCCCTTATCTATGGTGGAAGAAGAAGAAGAATAGTAACAAAAATGGGAAGGATTCAAGGGCTTTCTGGCCTCCTAACAGAGAAATTTTCTATAGAACTTTTCTTATTTATTTCTATATTTACAATTAGCTTTTATACTAATACATTACAACATAATCATAACTTGAGTTAACCATCCCATGATTAATTCTAACTATTGTACTAACTACTAACAACTTAACTACTTGTAGTTAGATTAAGATGACCTGATGATACCATGATTAATTCTAACTATTGTAGTAACTACTAACAACTTAACTACTTGTAGTTAGACTAAGATGGCCTGATGATGATAGCCCAACTGGTTTGGGACACTCTCTCAGCCCATTGCTCCTGGGTTTTTAGCAACCTACTTTCTTTAATTATATCCTCCATGGATTCAGTACATGTCATCTACCTAGCTGACCCGGTTTTACACATACCTTTATATCTTCTTCCAGATGCTTCCCTCTATCTTAGTTCAGCTAAGCATTAATTGTTCACCAACAAGCACTATCAGACTATTGGCATTGAATCGTTGAAGGTTGGAGTAGTTGTATGGCTGAGATGTGAGAATGGCTTTCTTAATCTGGGCCATCCATGAAGGTGAATCAATGGCTGATCAGAAGGCTTTATTTCGGTTTTCCATCTTGTTCTTGTTTGTATTGTTGGTCGTGTAATAGATTCCCAAGTCCTCATCTTTCCCGATTCCTCTTCTCTCCTCCTCCTTAACCCTTATGCTTTCTACTTTTTCTATAACTATGGCTTCATGATAATGCATCTCACTGTTTCGTCGATTCTGGTTTGATTCGCATGTCAATGTGATGGCAACACAATTTTTTGCAAACAAGACACTTTCTAGTACGATTGCTTAGAACAATCATGCCCTTTTAATCCCAAAAGTCTTTTCTAATGATTGTTAATCTTTTTTGGAAAGTCACTAGTATTTCTAGAAATTCCACGCATCATTTAATTCCTAGAGTTGTGTCCAACGAATATTCCTATTTCCTAAAAAATCACTATTATTTCTATAAAATCCATGTGTTCTACACTACTTAAAAACAATCCAATTTTGCATAATAAAATAAAGTACTTCTATCATTTGGTTTAAAGGTCACATAGTTTAGTTGATTGCTTTTAAGTGAGTGTAATCAATTTATCCTTGGACATTATCATCCATTATAATCCAGAAGATACTTGTGGAGAGCGAATTAAAATTAAAAAAAATGCTTCAAATACTAGACTCGATCTTCTGACTCTCAATAAAATTCATAATATGGTTTCTTTAATTTTTGAATTTAATTAAAAATTTTCTACCATTAAATAATACCAACAAAGTCTTCCTGCACATCTATGGAGGAAAAGGCTCTTTCTTCTGTATAACTAATATTCTAAAAGACTGAGAAAAAAGATCAGAAGCATATTTAGCTTAAAAGAGAAAATATCTTGTAGGGGCAATAATAAAGTCGTGACCAAGAAAATAATTGAGAGGGCCCAAGTCTTTCATTTCAAAGGTAAAACTATGGAAAGACTTCTGGTCAGAAATACTCTTATGATCACACCAATAATGATCGTATCATCGACGCATAAAATGAGAAAAACAGTGTCAGTAGCCGAGCAGCGAATAAACAAAGCGAAATCACAGGGGTTGGATGAAAAACCAAAATTACCAATGATGGTGCTAAATTTGGCAAACCATGCTCTGGGACCTTATTTGAGACCATACAGAGCTCGATGAAATTTACTTAAACTTGATGTGGTTGATGAGAAGAACCAGGAGAGGCTACATATAAAATTCCTTAGTAGATCACCATCAAGAAAAATATTTTTGACATCCACCTAAGAGAGAGACTAGTGTCAAGTAATAATGACCACAAGTAAACTACAAGTAGAAGTGAGAAGAAAAGAAAAGCGCGGAAACTAAGGTTTGAAGAGTAAGGGATTAAGGAAATAATAAAGGGTGAATGAAACCTACATCCCTCCAGGTTTGAAAAAATGTGCACTTACCTTCCTTAGTAATTTTTTAAAGTTTAAAAAGAAAGAAAATTTTGTTTCGAACCTAAATCTTTAGTAAGAATTGTGGACTTGACACTTTAATTGAAACTCTCTTACATATATACCCCTAAAACTATTAAAAGTTATTTTTAGGCTAAGAGATCATAAGCTTAGAAGATTAGGCCAAATTTAATCCATATTTAAGCCACTATAACGTGTGCTTAGGATTATTTCAGGCCAACTCAAAGCTTGTGGGTAAGATCCTTTAAGGATAAAAAAATTAGAAATGACTAATGATTAGCACATAATAATTACATTTTTATGTACTTTTTGATGTGCTAATTGGATAAATACATTCACTTAAGACTTAGTTTTATAGCATATTTCTTATATACTTGTGTTTTATGTTAATCGTAATTTTTAGCAATCAAATATAGCCAATTGGAGGCGAAATCAACCTCAAAATACAAGTGGAAAAGTCCAATGTGAATGAAAAGCAAAAAGAGAAAGAAAAATAGCTCAAAAGGGAAAAAGAAATAAAGTATGGAAAAGATGGTGCTAACGAGGGTTCAAACAAAATTTCAACTCCAAATTTTTCTAAGTCATAAGGATATAGTACAAACAAGGGTTGGCACTATGCCTTGTTCGTACCCTTGCTTGAACAACAGTGGTGAATCAAACCTTGAGCTAAAGAATTTTTCTAAGGCATGAATAAATTGTCCAAACAAGGGTTGGTACCATGCCTTGTTTGCACCCTCATTGGAGCAACAGAGGTCATCTCAACTTCAAAACTTCAAAATTTGGCTAAGGTATGAAGAAATGGTGTGAACAAAGATTGGCATCATGCATTAGCCAAATTTTGAAGTTCTGAAATGGTGTAAGCAAAGGCTGGCATCATGCCTTGACAATGGTGGGCATCTCAACTTCAGCACTTCAAATTTTGTTTAAGACATGAAGAAATGGTGTGAACAAGGGTTGGTACCATGTCTTGTTCGCGCCCTTGTTCATACAATAGTACAGGAGCAACTTCAAATCTTCAAAATTTGGCTAGATGGAAGCATAGCGCCAACCCTTGTTCTAACCATACAATTCTATACAGAATTTTGTAATTCTCCATTAGTTTTAAGGGCTCTTTGGTCATTTCAAGCAATTAGGTTATGCTATAAATGGAGGGTAATTGTTGAGAATTGGATGACATTACATTACATTAGATTATATTATTAGAGATAGAGTAGGATTTATATTTTTCTAGAGAGATAGTTCAGATCTCGTTTGGTAGTAAAAAAAAAATTATTTTAGTTTTCAATTTCTTTGTAAACACTACTTTAATTGAATACAAGTTCAAGGGTCTCTTCATCTATTGTTGAGTAG
>QLOD02000017.1:17583695-17595632 GCA_003260245.2 Sideroxylon spinosum | reverse complement strand
ATGGATGAAGCTCTCGATTCAACTTTCAATTTTAGATGGAGTGATTATTTCATTTAGTGATGTATTTTTAGGTCACAATCTAATTTTCACGTAAAGGAAAAATAGATTGGAAAGATGTTTTTGTGAAAGCTTATAAAATTTCTCTAACTCAGTTTTATATTTACGTTTAGGTTTACAAAATTGGATGATTTCCCTTAAAATTATTAGGGTTTAGATTTAACATATTCATCTCAAAAGTATAGAAGAAAAATTAAAATTCAAAAATCGTAATCAGTGATTACAGAGAATGTGAGCAAAGGCATACGTTTTCGAATGGTTTTGAAACAAATAAAATTTAAATCTAAAAACTGTAGATCCCTACGTGTATGTTTTCACACAATACACATAGATCTATGTACATCACCATGTTCATAATAACCACCCTTCCTTGATTCGTTGAATCAAAAACGAAAGATTTAGCCTAACATGGAATTAATAACAACCTAAGAAATAAAAACAAAAACAAAACAAGAAATAGCATTCGTTGAATTAAATTGAAACTTTAAATACCGTATTTCAAAACAAAGCGAAAAGTAATCAACATCGATAATGTACCAATGAACACTCCAAAAATTCGTAAGAACATTCTTCAAAATATTCAAAAAGAACTAAAGGAATCCTAGAAAAACTCTGTATGATGGTCAGAACGAAGTCCCAAAACATTCCCTCAAAGGTTCTATTTTAGAGCCTTTAAAAAACCCTAAAAAAATTACAAATCGGTGCCTAAAATTCCCCAATGGTCCGGACCACTCGTGGCTACGGTCCAAACCACAGTAGCTCGGTCTTTTTTGGTTTATGTTGTAATAGTCCAAACCTTTTAGGAGATGGTCTAGACCACAGTAGTTACTCTGATTTTCTGTTTTGTTTTTCTCTTCGTGTTCTTACTCTAGTCTGAATCGGAACTTTTTGTGTGGAAATCAAAGGCTCGTTATTGTTATTTTCCTCGTCTTCATCGTTGCTAATCATAATTATTTCCTCTTCTTTCCTGAATTAAAGATAACAAACCAAATAAGTGATGAAGATTAACAAAACTCAAAAATTTATTGAGTAATGTATGCTTAATGCTAACTTATGAAGTTCATAATTACACATTTCAAGTGTAATCACACTCCCCAACTTGAACATTTCTTGTCCCTAGCAATGACTTTATTAAAACAAATGCAAACTACTACCTATTTCTCTTTTCGTTGTCTTTTAGTTGAAAACACGGTTGCACTTAACTACGTGTAGCAAGCCTTTTAAACCCCTAGATACCCCTAGTGGACGAGTGAAGTCTCATGAGAGTTTGCAGTGAATCTACCCACAAAATTCATTAATAATCATTTCAAAAACTTCTGATTCGAATTCAATATGAAACAAGTAACCCAACTTTAAAATTTTGCATAAATTTTTCAAATATACTTCAGACTCACCTAGCCTTTCAACCATTTAATTTTAAGAGTGTCAAGTATTATCATTCAATCAATATAGTTAGCAAATATACTCAAAGATCACAAAGATCACAGTTTTGACTTCAACTCTCACCAGGATGTTGACTCTCAAATGAAATCACTTGAAAGGGGTTACTCTCATGGTTTATACATGGATGCAATATCAAATAAGTGCAATAATGTGAAGACCTGTATTTTTGAATTTAAGTTTATTATTTCAGATATTGTTTTATTTTAAAATTTTTATATTTTAATTGTGCATGCATGTGTATTTATATATACATGTGCTAGTGTCCTATTGGTTAAGAAAGAAGGAGTGATTCTATTTGCTGAATGGGTGGTTAGGGTAGGTGGTATATGGGGGAGGCCAAAGGGTAGCAGCCATGAACTAATGGCTGCATTAATAAAGGAAGCTTATGAAAGAAGCTTCTAGTGATTCCTATTAAATACACAACCCACTAGGTCTTTAGAATTTTTCCTATAGTTCTGACCTAAAGAAAGGGAGAAAGAGAGAGAGAGGACTGTCATGAAACTTTTTCCAAGAGTGTGAAAAGAAGAAGGAGAAGAGGAAATTTCTCCGTGATTGTGAAGTGAGTGCGTGTGCAGTTCGGCTCGGATTCGTTTATGAGCTTTTCGTAGAGAACCAACTTGAGTTGGAGTTTATGCTTTTACGCACCGTTCATCTACGTGTGTAACGAGGTAGGTAGGATAGCATATAGGTTTATTTTCTTAGATCCTTTGCAAGATTTGTATGGATGTATATATGAATTGAAAAATTTGTTCTACGATTAGAATTCTTTTGCGCTATGTGAAATTCTGTAACTTCAATGTTAAAAACGAGTATACTTTTTTTTTTTTTTTCTAAAAATCATACCTAGAGATTGATTTAGTTCTTAAAAATTTTGTATGTTAAACTAGATATGTATATAACTTTCCTGTAAAAATTTCATAATTATTTGAATTAAAATTAATTTATTAAAAATGGTCAAACTTAACTATTTGGTCGGGATTTCTACGCTAGTATCGGCACATTGTTTTAGTATAAAAGTTATACTTAGAGATCGAATTAATTTATGATATTTTTATATGTTGGATTAAATATCTAGAATAATATCCAGTAAAAATTTCATATTTGTTTGAGTTAAGTTGAAAGTTTTAAAAATCATGGAAATTGACTGGTTGTTATGAATTGTTGTGTTGAGTTTAATGTTTGGTATATAAAATGATACCTATAGATTTAATAAATTTATAAAATTTTTACATGTGAGATTAGACATGTCATAAAGTGTACAGTAAAATATTTATAAATTTTTGAGTAGTATCCTATTTTATTAAAAATATTTAAAATAAGCTGTCTGGATTATGTTGATGTACTGATAATAGTCTGGATTTTGGCATAAAAAGTATAAATAAAAGTTGATTTAATTTATGAAATTTTTATATTTAAACTAGACATATAAATGAGTTTTCCCTAATAATTTCATAAATTTTGGATTTAATATTGATTTTATAAAAATCGAGAAAATGAGTTGTTCTGGATGGTCTTAAGAGAAACACCTACTTAGTTTTTCTTAAAATTTGTATTATCTGGTTTCATGAATAAATTCTAAATTTTGTTTTATGAAACTAGAATTAACTATAAGTATTTTATGTTTTTGAATTAATAGAAAATATTTTATTTTCTATTTTTCATGAATTATCAAAATTTATATCTTAAACTCGTATTTGTCATGATATGCTTGATAGAAAAATTTGTTTGTCAAGCTAGTTATATATATATTCTTGAATATGGTTGCGTGAGATTTATTTGATAAATGATATTTATAGATGGGCAATATAGAACTTAGACCCTGAATACTTTATGCTTCATAAAGCTTATAAAGTAAAGGGATGAACATAAGAAATCTGAATAGGATGAATCTTGTGTATGATATGCTATAAAAGGATTATGAATGAATATTGATTTTGATATTGGGGTCATTAAGGATCCTAGAAATAGTGGGTTCTAAAGCCCAAGGATTGAAAACCCCAAAACCTGCACAGGGTGGTTTAGCATAACCAGTAGGCTAGAAACCTACGAAGTGTATATACGGCTTGTACTAGTGTATATTAGTACCGGGACTACGATCTATTTACCAAATAAGGCAAGATGAGTACATTTGAGACTGTGGGACCAATTGTACCCCACGACTAAGGTCTGGGGATTTGATTTGATAGACTGAAACATGAGACCAGAGCTATCGATAGACTGGGACTACGGGACCAGGGCTATCTGGATTATTTGGGTTTAGTTCTGTGGTCACAGACTAACCTTGCAGAGTACTTGACCCATATTATGGTATTATAGTGTGTGTGGTGACGATGGATGATGTTTAGCATAAAACTGAGGTTACATGACTAAGTTGTTAAAGTGGTAAAATGATAATGGATATGATGAGTTGTTAACGTGCTATTGATATTATTTTGTTAGTCTTGCATGAATTAAGAAATTTAAACTTATATGCTTTATACTGAGCACACGTGATTTAGTACTCATCCCCTTACAGTTGATCTTGCAGGGGCAGATGCTCGTGATGGATCCACGAGATAGAGTAGTAGATTTATGCTTTATTTCTACTTTTTTTGGATGTATTTTGGATTAGGTATGGGCCCGACTTGTGGCATTATGTACTGTAGCCTTCTTATGGCAGATAATAGAATTTTGGAGTATTTCATTAATGAAATACAAGTATTAAATTGCTTCCGCTATGATTGTTTAGATGTATGTTTAATTTGTGATGGTTTTGTAGGTTAAGTCCCCACGTCCCCGGGTTGTGGTTTTCGGGACGTGACAAATGAACCCAAATCAAAAAGTAAATGAAAGAATTAAAACACTACTGAGTGTTGCATAGCTTCATGAATGGAATGTATTAATGCATAAACAAGAAAGCTACTATCAATCACATGAAATAGATCAATACGCTTATAAGTGTCTTTCACCTAGAGTCTATTAGGTCTCTACTAGGTTATAGTTTGGCCATGGGGTATTGGTTAGACAAATAAAGGGTAGGAAAAATCAAAATGCATGTCTGGTGATTATAACGATAATGCGATGAAGTACTTACCAACTTTTTTCTTTTCAAGTCATTGAATATCAAACATTGAAGCTTTACTATTATCATTTTTTTTCATGGGACTGATAACAATGAACTCATGAAATGCTATATCCCATATATTTTTTGTTCCACCACGATTTTTTTTCAATTACGAGCTCACCCCTTTATACACCTTGTTACCAATTTTGCATAAGTATCCCATGACACGCAATGGTTCGTTCACCTGTATATATCTAAGGCTAAAGGATTAGAATTGTGGCTAAACAAGAAACGTTACATATTATGAGAAGGCTCCAAAGTGGCTCCAAAGGTAATGTAATCAAAGAAAAGTCACATGCTTCCAAATGTAAGAAAGATGGCCAAACATCACTCTCCAGGTTCATAACACTTTGTCAGATGTAATGATTCATACATTAAATCAAAAGGAGTATCTTGTTCATTTAATACCAAAGCAAAGTAATGTGATGAAGCTATTCAAGAAAAGTAAGATGAAAGAAATAATATAGAACATTAAGTATAAAACCCTCAAGAATAAAGATCAAGCTCAAAAGCTCACAAAATATAGGGTGTTAGGTCTCTATCTACATCTTGGCATTCTTGAATAACTAAAACTTATGAATTCTAATCCTTGACATGCTTTTTTTTCCATGCCTTAGGTCATAAGTCTTTAGTACAGAAGAAAAGTTTATACTCAATTTAAAATTTAGTTCTTTATTTCAAAATTTAAACATCAAACCATCTGTTAATCTCATGATTACTACCACCATTAAATTAGAAAGTGACACATACATTAGTCATCGATAATATATGAGAGAAGTCTACATATTATTAACCATCCCCCCAACTTAAGAGACACATTATCCTCAATGTGGGTATCGTGCAAGAACAAGAGTGGAGGAAAAATGGAATGGCATAAAATGTATGTAAACCGTACCTCCCAACTTAAAATGTAAGTGACTAATTATGATAAAAAAATAAAAATAAATGAAATAAAAATAAATTAACAAGAAAAGAATAGAAAATAAGGGAAAACTGATGTTAGGCCTTTGACATAAATTTTAATATTAGCATTCCCTCTTCTCTCTGGGCTAACATTAAAAATTTCTTTTAACGGGCTAACATCAGTCTTAGCGAATCTCAACCGCACATCCACAAATCGGATCCACTAGCTAAAGCAAAGCAACTTGAGTTGCTTTCATTATTATTATTATTATTTATTTTTTCCATACTCAAATAGTAGTGAATCCAATTTTTTTTTTTTTTTTTGTTGGAATATGGGTTAAATGAACAAAATATGTTTGAGTTACTGGCTTAAGATATTAATTCTACTAAACATTAAAATATTCAAAAATAAAATTTATTAATATAAGTTAAAATATTATAATAAAAATTCAAACTAGTGTAAAAATTTTTAAAAATTTAAGTAATAATGTCTATCTATTTGTTAAAAAAAATTAAAAGAAAATAAATTATCAGTATAATTATATTTACTTAAATAATCTTGACTACTTATTATTTATAGATTGAGTCACTTTTGGTAATTTCTTTATAATTTTATTTTAATTAAAATAACCCTTAACCATCAATAACTGTTCCTTCGTTACTTACTATTTACTTAAACATCTTTAATTAATAATTACTCATTAACTATTGCATCAATTTGAGCAGCATTGGGCATTGGAAAGGTGCTTATTTCTGAAAGCATGGGGTTTAGATAGTTTGGTCCATTTCTAGTGTGGGTGTTAGAGAGCTTCCACCCCACACAACTCATAGGCATTACCTACCCTTCAACCATTAGTTTTCTTTCAACTTGAATATCTTTTGGGCTTAACGCCCATTTAACATTCAATTAAATCTTAACCCAGTATGCTCAACTCATTACTAAGCTAACTCAAGTTGATATTTGACCCATTTGAAAAAAATTTCGATTAATTATAAGCCCTGAGAAATTTCTTTTGTTAATTAATGAATTTTTTATTTTGTCATGTTTAAATTTCATTTTTTATAAGGTTCTTTACATTTTATATTTGACATGGTTATTGTAATAGCGTATAATTACTTAAGTGGCATTTAGTTTGCTTTTCTATTTTCGTTTTATATGTTAAAAGTCCCAAAATAAGGAAATAGAAAATATTTTGTTTTCCTTATTTTGAGATTTTCCTTGTTTTGGATTGAAAAGGCTAAAAACGATTTTTTTTATCATTTTTCAATTTATGTGTACACTTGTTTTTTATTTTTTATAAAACAAATTTTGAAAACACAAGTGGCCAAATGCATTCGAGCTATTTTCCTTATTTTCAAAAGTGTAAAATGGAAAATGGGTTCAAAATAGAAAATAGAAAAAAGAAAAACAAACCAAATGAAACGTTATTTATTTCAATGTTTGTAGTTTTGGTGAGGGTATTAGACTATACAACTTAACTTTGAGCCGCATTATTTCTCATCCAATTTAATTATCTTTTCTTCCAAAATTTTAATCTAATGATTCAAGCATATTTTAAGGTTTAATGATTGCAAATCCATAAAAAAAATTGGAATTAAATATGCTAGATATATTTGTTTCCTAATTTGAAAAGGAAAAAGATAATTCAAGACTCAGAGCATCTACATATTGCCGAAACCGATAATCTACCATCTAAGTTAAAGATAGATTTAGGACTACTTCTATATAGATCAGGATTCTTCAAACACATCCGCAAAACTTCAATAGTGGCCGTAGCCAGTCCACAGAGAGTACTTTGTAGCAAGCTATGAGAATCAAGATTTAGAATCAATTCCAGTAGGATCCTTAGGCTCGACACTCAGTAAGCAAAGGTTCGAGTGACTTGCTTTGGCACAATGCTTGGAACGTGATGGTTCGAACTATATATTTCTTAAATCAAGGGCGGAGATAGGGATAACAGAGAGAGAAAACTGTTCTCAGTCAATTGTTTTGAAAAAAAAAAGTTAGCTATATATATTTTGACCATACTACTCTAATTTATCCTTACTTTCCCCTATTCATATCCAACTACCTCTCTTATGTTCAGGATTTCAACCCATCAATATATATTTATTTTTAAAATTTTGAAAAACTCTCGATCCTATACTATCCATTTATGACATTTTTTTTTATCTAACTTCAGCTTTTTTTTTTTTTAATTATGTATCATTTATCCGATTTCATATTTTTATTTTTTATTTTTTGTTTAGATAGGCTTTATCATAGACTTCTTTTATCATTTATTTTTTCTGTCCAACTTTTTTTTTTTTAAATTTATCCACTTTTAGATTTGTTTTAATCATTTATCACTTATCAAATTTCAATTGTTTTTGGATAGACCTTATCAATTTCTTAAAAATGCTTAGTCAAATATTCTACCCCAAAATTTTTAGTTTCGATCTTGCTTCCACTCACTTTCTTTTCTATCTCTGCCACTGTCTTAGATGATTCTGTTTCCTATACAGTGTAATTAGGGCTATGTTCATGTACCTTTATGTATATGTATCTAATCGCAATGACCATATGAAACACGGGGACATATTGTAGAATCCTAGATGAAGATTTTTGCTTTGAGAGTTTAATGATCTTTCACTTATTTTTCTTTTACTCTTTGTCTATTTTACTTTTGTATGGTTTAGAAAGTCCACTTAGTCTGTGTTCATCATGTAATTGAGTAAGAATTTAAGGGAGTGATTTGTAGTAATTTGAATACAGTCTTGTAATCTTGTTATATAGTGTAATTGTTTTTGAGGTTTTTCCCATGAGAAAGAGTTCTCATTAATTCTCTGACATTACTATATCTGTCACGTCCCAAATGGATGCTAGCACAAATAATCTACCTCAATATCTCAAACCACTGTCTATATCAAATGTCCAGCTTGATAATCCTTATGCACTGAACACCTTTGCTCGACTCAAATCAGACTCAACATCTAATCTTTGAGCCTCCATCATACGAGTCACCAATGTCGGTTGTGCCAACATAGAAAAAAGAGTTGCACGTCTTCTTCTTCTCTTAGGTGAAGATCAAACTCCCTAATTTCTCTACTCATATTCCATTCCTTCATTGCAAGAGTGGCCAAAACATTACGAGTCTTCTGGCTAAGGGCATCTACAACTATATTTGCTTTCCCTAGATGATACTGCAATCCAAATTTATAATATTTTATGTATTTTATCCCTCTTCTTTGTCTCAAATTCAAATCCTTCTGTGTAAAGATATACTTAAAACTTTTGTGATTTGAGAATACCTCAAACTTCTCTCTATATAGTTAATGTTTCTAACTCTTCAAAGCATACAGTACTGCTGCTAACTCTAAATCATGTACTAGATAATTTTATTCATGAATCTTTAGCTGCCTTGACCCGAAAGCCACAACCCTACCTTATTGCATAAGCACAAACTTTAATCCTTTTTAGACACATGACAATACACTGTATAACCCAGTCCTCTTTCTAGAATCACTAACACATATGTAGAAGTTAATCTCATATTCAACTCTTGAAATGACTTTTTCACAAGTCTCATCCCATACAAATTTTACCCCTTTTTGAGCCAACCTATTCATTGGTGCGGTTAATCTCGAAAAATCTTAAATGAACCTTCGATAATATCCACCAAATCCCTAGAAACTTCAAATCTTAAATACTATCTTTAGATGTAGCCAATTCATAATTGCTTCTATCTTAGATGGGGCTCTTGATATAACTTCGCCAGAGACAACATGCCCACGAAACTTCACTATTTTAAGCCAAAACTCATACTTACTTAACTTAGCATAAAGCTTATGCTCCCTTAGAGTTTGGCATACTAACCTCAAATACTCTTCATGCTCTTTCGTGCATTGCAAATACATCAACATGTCATCAATAAATATTATTACAAATTTATCAAAGTAAGCACTGAATATCATGTTCGTCAAATCTATAAAAGATATGAGGGCATTTGTCAAACTAAAAGGCATAACTAAAAACTTATAATGCTCGTATCAAGTCCTGAAAGTTATCTTTGATATATCTTTCTTCTTCAGTATCAATTGATGGTACCCTGATATTAAATCAATCTTTGAAAATCACTGTGAACCCTTAAACTGGTCAAACAAGTCGTCAATCCTCGACAGTAGATATCTATTCTTTATTGTCACCCTATTTAATTTCTTATAGTCGATGCACATCGGTAATGAACCATCTTTCCGTACCTCGAACAATGCTAATGCTACCCATGGTGAAGTACTATGATGAAAGAAACCTTTAGCAAGCAAATCTTCAAGCTAAGCCTTTAGCTCAACCTGTTCTACTGGTGCAAGTCTATAAAGCACCACGGATATCTGCTCCATCCTGGTACCAAATCAATACTAAATTCCACTTCCTGTTTTGGTGGCAATTCTATCAAGGTTTTTGGAATACATCTAAAAAGTCGCATACAACTTGTGGCAACTCTATCTCACTACTCATCTCATCCTCCAAACCTAAGCTGGCGAATAAGCTATATGAATCAACCTTTTTCTGCCCACCTAAAAAAAACATGACTAAAGAAATCTCTGCAGTCACCCGCGAATCATATCCAATCACCCTCAGGTGTTTGCAAGTTTACTCTTCCTTTGGCATTATCTATTATTGCCTGATAAACCAATAGCCAATCCATGCCGTGAATATTTTCAAAGTTGTTCATCTCTAGCACAATCAAATTGAACAGTAAACAATAATCAGATGTAGAGATCTCATCAATTATGGTGATGTTATACCCTCTACAAAGCTGAGTTAAAATAGTATGAACCCCAATTGGCTTTTCAACACGCACAGATAGGGCCAATTATTTCATAACTAGTTTCTATGCAGATGCAAAACGTGTAGAAATGAACAATATCGATGCTCCAGTATCTATAAGTATTGTGGCTCTAAAAGTAAAAACAAAAAAAATACCTTGAGCCACAATCGGTTCAGTAGGCCATCATCTTGTCTCAATGCAAAAACTCTTCCATGTGTCTGCATGGCTCGTGGCTTGCCACTTCTCTGATCCTGTTGAGATCCACCTTGGGTTACCCTCGAAAATTGTTGTTGCACAACCTAGGGCCCTGATGTCTAGAACTCTACTAGTAAGAAACTGACTGAGTGAGTTGCTGCAGCTAAACAATACTTGAAGTCCCCTGCTGTTACAGGCAATCTCTCTTAAAAATAAAAATTGTGCACTATACTAATATATATAGGTATATATATATTTATATATACAGGTAGGATACTAAGTAATTATTAAATAATAAATAAGAGATAATACTAACCTTATATATTTTAAAGAATGGTGAATCACGTTAGAATCCAAATGCCATTAGGTTTCTTTCACCTGATATGATAGCTATCCCTTAGTGTGTATATATATATATATAGGTTGGTACATGTAGGCTAACAGAGTTAAAAAAAGTCAATCCAAAGAGCTTTTATTCCACGTCCAAAGTGTTATTTTAGTTAATTCCGAATAGTGTTTTTGAGTTTTTCTTCTTCAAATTTAATTAAACGTAGGGGTGAAGTTAAATAAAAATTAATTTATTATGTGTGGTTTAATTTGTGAATATTTATGATTATTAAGTTTCTTATTACATGATAAATTATACGATTGTGGTTATCTTACATAGTGGAAAAGCATATATAAATTGATTTTGATTTTGAGGAATTTAAATTAAATCGATATTAAAAAGTTCCAAATTTTAAATTTTTTGTTTTATTAGGGAACCTTGAATAAGGAAAAGAAATACTTTAAACGAATGATTTGGATTTAAATAAATAAATAAATTATTTATTTATTGATTTTCTAATTTTGATTTTGGGTTAAGAGAGGTATCGGGATAAATAGTTGGTGCAGAAAACTCCACTGGTGAAAGACCAGGACGTTGTGCAAGGTTGATTGGTGTTAACAACAAAACAATTGAGAGGAATTGTATACATAAAATGAATTCTGGTGTGTAAATTATATACAAAAGAGAGTGACTCTACACATTCCTTTGGTGTCCATTCATATTCCTATTGACCATCTTTTGGTATTCCTATTGACTAATACATTACTAATACATTAACACTCCCCCTCAAGCTGGAGCATATATATCATATATTCCAAGCTTGTTACAGATGTATCTCACTCTTGTGCCTTCTAAAGCTTTAGTGAACAAGTCAGCTAATTGATCTTCAGACTTCACATGGCTTGTTTTGATGGTATTTTGTAGAATCTCTTCTCTTACGAAATGACAGTCAACTTCAATGTGTTTAGTTCGTTCATGAAACACTGGATTAGATGTAATGTGGACAGCAGCTTGATTATCACAAAATAAGTCCATGGGTTGGGATTCAAGAACTCCCAATTCTGTCAGCATATGCCGTATCCAGACCAATTCACAGGAAG
>QLOD02000017.1:17546771-17557069 GCA_003260245.2 Sideroxylon spinosum | reverse complement strand
ATATATATATATATATATATCTGTCGGGGTTATGACTCACGGGTAGGGGTAATGCACGGGAAGAGGGAAGAAATGAGTGACTCATAAAGGCTATTAGGCATAGAGGATGACTAATTAAGACTAAGGACTTAGGGTGTTAGCCATCAATGCCTTGAGTGTCACGTATCACCACTTTTTTTTGTTTTTTCTTTTTCCTTGCCAATCATCAAACACATATCATATATATATATAAACGTGGTAGTCAACTAAAGCAAAGAGAAGTTCCAAAAGGCACCTGCCATGTTTTTTATAAATAACTAATATATTTTAAAAACTAATTTTTTTAAATAATATATTAAAAATAATAAGTATATTAAAACATTTAAATTTTTATGGTTATTACAAAATCGAAAAGTTCAAGAGACATTTATTGTAATAAAAAATCTCTAAGAAATTTGAAAGCAAATAAGATTTCGTACCTATTTATAGATTTCACATAAGATACCATTTTGAAATTCTATCTTATTCTAATTAGAATCCAAATCAAAGAAGCGTTTGAGTGGCATCTTAATTGGATTGATTTATCCATTGCCAATTTTATTTTTTTAATTTCTAATATTGTTTGAAATTTGTATAATAAATAATATTACAATAGATATATAATTTTTATAATCAATATTACAATTTGATTTAAGATATATCACTTATTTTGTCTAATGATATAAATAATAAAGGATATGTTACTTGTTAATAAATTAAAATCTTTATTTAATAGTTGAATTATTTTTTTACATTATTTTATTTAATAATAATAACTATTATTATATTTATTATTTTTAAATATAATTTATTCAAATATAAAAAAGTTATAAAATAGAAAATAGATGATAAATAGAAGTGTAGGTTAAATAAAAATATTGAGTGATATGTACCAACATTCTAGTTTGAATAAAAATATAAATAAGTGATAAGTATGTGCAATATTAATTCTATTTAAATTATATAATTAAAAATTAAGATAATTATGTTATAAATTTATGTTAATAAATTAAAATCTTTATTTAACATGCCTATTATTTTTTTATACTATTTTGTTTGATAATAGTAATTATTTTTTTTAAATTATTAAATTATAGACTAATAAAAACTAAGAAGTTATATGATAAATAAAAGTGCAGATTAATTAATATCAAATGATATCCATGAATAATTTGGTTCGATTAAAATTGTGAATAAGTAGTAATTATGTACAATACTAATTCATTTTAGATTATATAATTATAAATTAAGATTATTTTAATTATAAATTTACATTAATAAACTAAAATTTTTGTTTAACAGGTTAATTATTTTTTGGATGGTTTTGTTTAATGATAATAATGTTTATTATTAAAACATTTATTGAACAGGGTAAATATTTTTAAATTATTTTGTTTAATAAAAATAATAAATATTTATTATATTTTAAATAATAATTCATTAAAATATAAAGAATAAAAAATAAGAAGTTATATGATAAATACAAATGTAGATCAAATAAAAATATCAAGTGATATCCATGAACATTTTAGTTTTGAATAAAGTTAAAAATTATGAGTAAGTAGTAATTATGTAGAGTACTAATTTTTCTATAAGTTAATTAGGATAACTATAATTAGGGGCCATGTGTTACAAACACACACTTGTCATATTAGTAACGCAAATTAGATCTTATGTGATGCAAGATAGATATAATTAAGTGTCACGTGCCACAATAATAGAACTAGTTATGTCTTACGTAGAACTAGGTGTGTCTTGGGACCCAACGACTTTGAAAAAATCTACCCTATATATATATGATTTGATAACTAGTGATTAAACCTGTGTGATACACTGATTTATTATATTATATATTTATTTTAATTTTTAATTAATCTTTATGTTAATAATCATTTAAGAAAATATTTATTATTAAATTATATGCAAAAATAATTAAGTATTAAACAAAGATATAATTTATTAATAAATTACATGTATTAATTTATTTTTACTAATTAAAGTATCACATGATAAAAAAATTATTATTATCACCTAATTATATTAATCAAGAATGTTAAATGACTTGAAATATTATGTTACATTAGCTATGTAAAATAATAAAAATTAAAAAAAATTAATTTATTACATTATTTTTCCTTTTATTTTTTATTAATAAAATTATTAATTTTAATTTTATTTGATCTTAATTATCAACGTAGAATTAGACAAGATGATGATATTATTTAAATTGAACTATAATTCTAAATTTATATAATAAAATAATTTAATTAGTATTAAAAAATAGAAGAATCATAATATTATTCATAACTCTAAAAGTGTATGCTAGCAAATAATAATTTATTTTTTATTTTATTTGATAGAATTATATTTATATTACGATGACCGTTATGATAAATTATAATTTAATTAGATGATAAATCAAATAAAAATTTATAATAGGTTTAAATAGATTTATATTAAAAATATATATATTTAATTATAAAATTATGAATATAAATTTATATTTTTAAATTATAAAATTATATTTAATCAAATATATTTTAAAATAATGCACTCTATCATTCTAAAATGTATAACTAAAATTTAAAATAAATTCATAAAATTATATTTAGTGATATTATATGTTTAATAAGATTCAAAAAATTATCAGGTAGTATTAAATTTTTTTCTAAATTGAAATCTAAAATTTAATGTTAACATAATAATTTAAAATTTAACATATAAGGATAAAAGTCAAATAGATAGAAAATTTCAATTTACATAAAATACACTCTATGCTTTTGTTAAAACGAATTAGATAAGTGTAGTTGCTAATTAAATATAATTTTATTAGGTAATTATAAATTAAGATAGATTTCAATAGAGTTTCAATATTTAGTGCGTAAAAAAAATTAAAAATTCAAGAACAATGAAAAATTCAATAAAATCTGAAATGTTGAAAATAGAACAAATTTTAAAAATTGTATTTTATGTATTTGATTGAACAAATTGAAAAATAAATCAAACAAGACTTTTCTTGTAATATGGTACATAAAAAATATAAAAATTATATTAATGATAAAAATATAATATAAATTTAATTAACAATTACATTAAAAATAAAATATAATCTAAAGAAATAGATCTTATATATCTAAATAGATGGATTAAAAAAATAAGTCAAAAACTACTGACACAAAATAATTTTAATTTAAAGAAATATTATCTAATAAAAATAAATATAAAAATAAATCAGAGTAGAATATCACATAAATTAAAAAAATAAACATAAAAAGATGTTTTTAAGGAAATTTAATGCACAAAAAGCTTAAATTTTAATAACAATACAAAAATAGTATAATCTAAAAAATTAAGCCAATAATCACCTTAAAAAATCATACATTGTATTTTTTACTGAACAAAATAAAAAGTATAGCAAAAAATATTCTTTATGTGCAATACATAAAAACAAAATTTATTAATATTGAAAATATAATAAAATTTAAAAATTAATGTTAACAATCACACTAAAAATAGAATAAAATTTAAAAAATTCAAATCTTATATATTCTAATAATCACATTAAAAGATAGAATAAAATAAAATAAGATAAACCAAACCTTACATATTTTAATGAACCAATTTAAAAATAAGTCAAAAAATGAATACATAAACAAAAAATAAATGCATAATCAAAAAATAATTTCAATATAAAAGATTATCATCTAATAAAAATTAATACAATAAACTCATCCTTATTCTTAATGACCCAATAGAAATTAGTAGACAATTACTCTCAACCATGTTAATAATAAGTAAATGCCATGATAATAAAATTCAAGTAAATTTTTCTAGGTGTGAATACTATTTTTTATCCTTTTTTTTCCCCTTAACTTGCTATGTATAATAAAATTTCATATGAATTTCTATTCTATTCTAGATAGGAATATAATACCTAATCCAATAAATATCAAAATTAACCAATTATTTATTAAAATATAGAAAAAAAATAAAAAGTTATATGATAAATAGAAGTCTAGATTAAATTAAAATATTAAGTAATAGTAATCTACATTGTAATTTGAATAGAATTGTGAATAATAGTAATTATATACTATACTAATTCCTATTATATAATTATAAATTAAGATAACTATAATTATAAATTTATGTTAATAAATTAAAATATTTATTTAACAAGATAACTATTTTCTTACATTATTTTGTTTAATAGTAATTATTATTTTATTTTTTCATAATAAATTATTAAGCTATAAAAATATACGTGTTATTTGTTAAAAAGTTAAAATCTTTATTTATTTATCTAATAAAATTAAAAGAAGAAGGAAGTTCTATGATAAATACGTGGATATGATAATGCCAATTACTTTTAATTTTATTAAATTCATTAATTTTCAATTAATCCTATCATGTGATAACATAAAAATTAGTATCTGTTTTGATTTTTAATTCAAAAATCGTATTAGGATTTTAAAAATTGTGAATATGTAATGGTTTTGCAAAATACTAATTTATTAAAATAACTATAATTAGGCGTTATATGTTATACCATACACGTCATATGTAACGTTAAATAATTATAATTAAGTGACACATATCATATACATTAGATAGTTATAATTAACAAACATCATAACTGTAAGGCAAGTTACTTTATATGTATAAATGATATATATATGTATATACATGTGCGTGAAAATTAAAATTTGCGGGAAGAAAAGATGATTAAGGAAGGATTACAATAGTTTTAAGGGTTTTTTAGTTGAAAATTCAAAATTTGAGTTCGAAATTTAAATTTTTAATATTCATTTTTTTTAAGTTAAAGAAAATGCGTTCACGAAAATTGAATTATTTTATCAAAACTTTATTTCTTTATTTATTATTATTATTTTTCAATTCTCCCTAAAACAAATAGACATTGATAAAAAAAAAAAGTTTAATTTTTATTTCATTAAGGATACAAAAATTACACAAATTAGTAATTTTATTTCCCCTCCATCTCCCTTAAACCACTACAATTCCATGGACAAAGCACAAATGGTTTTTGGACATGATTTGTAGTTGTTTTCATTAGCCCTAGTGCAAAAACAATCAATTTCTTTCCTTCTGTTTGGTTTCCTGGACGAGAAGAAGAATCACCACTGGGATATACAAAGAAACTAGTTTCATGGCCAAAAGTAATCAGTAAGATGCTCATGGTTTTAACTCCGACGGATCAACATTTTCATAATTTGTCTTGCAACAAAAGAGAGGATGAAGTTGAGTTCCACAAAAAGAGAGAAGATGATGTACGCTGACCAACCAATCCTGTTATACGTTTCAGATACACGACACAAGGAAGAGAACCTCCCAATGAATCAAAGAATGAATGGACCCGACTCGATTACACAGTGCAAGCAAAAGGATAATAAAGCTTGTAATGGCCAGTACAGCATTTTCCATAGTAAGAAAGACAGCAAGCAACAACCAAACAAAGATTGAAATAAATCATCATCAGACATTAATATTGGTGCGCTTTGACCTAGTGCTGCTGAAATCCTGGGAGCTTGCCAACGCAAATCTGGGAATGCTATAGTTCTCAGGTGTTGACATGGGCTGCTGGGGATAAAGCGTGGGAGGAGGCGTGAGATTGCGTTGAGCTGGAAGGGGAGGGAGCACGTCGTTGTACTTGAAAGAGTCTCCGATTAAACTGCAAATAACAGAAAAGCCAGTAAGAAGCAAAGATTCGGAAACATAAAAAATGTAACAGTGCCAGCGAACACATTGTAGATGATCTAATCAGTAGACTCTGGGTATCCGTCTACCCCATGGGTTAGGAAATGACAGCCAGTTAAAAATGCCCTTCAAGTATCTGCCTAATCTGGGTATTTTTTTTTTTTTTTTACCCGATGGGTTCAAGCATGGTAGAGGCAATACCCGATCCGACCCATTCTCATCCCTACTAGCTAGCAGTAAACAAGTTCCGGACAGTTATAGTTCAAAATCCATATAGCAGCTAGTGCTGTTTGTGCACACGCAGAGGGAAGAAAAACACTTCACCAAATGCTGGTCAAATTTGCATACCCGCATCAGCAAGAAAAACACCAGATATCCCAGTTCAACAAATGGCAAAGACCCAACATTCATTTCAGGATCAATGTTCCTGCCAATTAACTACTGTAATTGACACCAATATTCCAGATTTCTTCAACTCTTTTCTAGCTTTGATGGGTTCATATCCACACTTCCAACTGTATTACAAAATCATTGAATCTTCTTATATGTCTGCCCATAAATTCTTCCCCCCCCCCCCCCCAAAAAAAAAAATTTCACATTCATCTTTTATCCATGAAATTTTTACTGGAATGTCATTTCACATTTTACAACTCAAAATTACCATGAATGCAGAAGGTAAAAGAAAATGAAATTTCAGCTTAGCTCTGTTACAAGAGAATCAAATATTGTTGTTTTGCTTCAAAATAAATATAAGGCAATGCCAAATTCACAAACTTAGGCTATAATTGGGATCAAGAATTTGTCGAAGGAAAAAAGAAGAAGATTCAAAATTACTTCTTTTGTTTGGTCGTAGTAGAGGAAGGGAGTGGAAAACTATGAATTTTAAGAAATGAAAAAAATAATAAATTAGAAAATTAGTTTATTGAGGAATTCTTTTCATTTCTTATATTTTCTAACCCCAAAAAGAAAGAACATATATTTGGCATATTATATTTCCCACTTCCTATTTATTTTCCTTTTCCTTCCTCATTTCTTTTCCCTCACCAAATCTGTGATTTAAACACTCTCTTAATGTCTATGTCTATTACACTCCCCCTAACATGCGAAGGTTCTCCAATATGAGAGAAATGGTAGTAAACTTAAAATTTCGAAACTATAATTTCTTTAAAGGTACCAACCAGAGGATGTACAAAGAATTCAACCCCCTAATAGACAGCTTGGAGAACTGCTCTATTCCTCACTGAATGGTCGGTCCTCACTGAATGGTCGGAACAGGGTACTTTATTTGTTTCATTATATTTTTGTTAGTATTTTTTTTTTTTGTTTTTGGGGGGGGGGGGTGTGGAGTGGAGATTCATGTTCTTAATCATCATGAAATGATTAGTGACATCAATAAACAAACTACCAATCCTCCAAGATCAAGACAAAATAAAGAAAATTTGGAATCTCTTATAACAGTAGTTGCAGTTCTAAAGGCCAAACGATTCCAGAGCTTCTCGTTCTCCTCTTATCTTCTCAACAAATGATGGAGCGCGTTTAAGCTTTATACAAGGAAGGATTTATGAATATAAAGAAGTGAGCATTCAAAAACCAAATGATACCAATGCAAAACTAGCTGTTATTTCAGCTCCAGTTAATCTTAGAAGACCAATATGTCACAAACCAAGGCCTGGAATACAAGCATCTTCCACACCCATCATGGTTGCCATATGCCAACTTTGGACACGTTGTGCATATGGAAGAGAGAGGAACTCATAGATGGATCTCAAGCAAGCACCTCTTTGTGAAGTAGAAGCTAGTTGATTGCTATGCACTCAGTGAGTCGCCCAAGAATGAGATGAAAAACAAGGCAACCAAGAGAGAGAGACAGAGTCAAAGGAAGAGAAGCTCTAAGGGTTGGCGATTCTCAAATGCTTTGGAATAAATGAGTGGCTTGAATATTATCGGTAGCATTTAAGATTGCTGAGCTAAGTCGACTGATGGTCGATTGAATGGGGTTGAGACAACTCACAAGGAGGGGGAAATTTTGGGAGAATGTTTAAGAAAATCTATGTTGTGGCAGGGTTTTCTGACAAGTTCTGCCAGTCCTAGATTTCCTCTGGTGGGGACACGTATCCCCTTAGTGTTTGGTAGTTAATCAGATGCATTAAATGTACAGGTGGTCTCTCTATTATATGGCTGAGGCATATTCCTTTGAGAATGGGACTTAGCTACTCGTCAAACCCTCGATCTTGCCACCAATCCACTAGGCTTGTTAGTAATCTTGATTAAGGGTCTTCATTATGAGAGGGTGCTTCCTAGACTTGGGCATTTTCTTTGTTGAGAGTGCAAGGGTCGTGTGGCTTGCCAAAGAGAAACACACCTACGAGATGGGGGTGTGCCTGGTGGAGGGTTACCTCAGGCGAAACTCAAGCGACATTGTTAGCAAGGCATGTTGCACCTGTGGTAGTGAACTAACTCAAAGATCAAGTCTAGGTGTCATATCATGAAGACAACAGAAAGAATTATATACCTTTGTTTTCTCACTGTTATTGATTATTTTGAGTAGGATTCTGTAAAGACATTTTATAGGATTCATTGAGAGTTAGTTTGACTAAGGATCTTTGATTTGAGATTTGATTTGACATATGTTGAGTAATTATAGTGTTTGATTAGGATAAATAAAGGCTGATGATTGTAATGGCTGTTAGGAGTATTGATGGATGGCTTGGTTGCGTTTGTTCTTCCCTCCGGAATCTCTTCTCTTTCTTTACTTTAATCCTCTTGTTCGACATCAAAATTGATATTAGAGCCTAAGAATGCCAATCATTGTAAAAAGCATAAGTAATTCCAAAATTCCTAATCGACCCGTAGTGGCTGAAACCCTGGTATACTCGGAGCCAAACTCAAATCAGCAATACCTAAAACCCAAAACCACAGACTTCCCCTCAGATCGAAAAAGCCACCATTGTCGCCATTGTCCTGCAACCAACTCACCATCTTCAGCCATCATCAAACTCACCCGACCAAACCAAAGATGAATTGAGTTCATTGAGGACCTCCGATGACACGTCCGTTGCCAACAACCTTAGATTGAAGCCAATTCCTTAGAGAAGGAAATTTATGAACCTAAGCTTAAGGAGTTTCAAAATTTAGGTGATGGCTTAGATGATACCCTTCTAGGTTTGCATGATCACACCCTCCCCTTCTCATGGTTTTGGTAGTTGCATCAATGCAGTTTCTACTAGCACAATGTCTCACCTTGGGTTGAAGCCAATTCCTTACCACTCCCTATACCGTCTCTGGGGTTGATATGTCTTCCATTATTGCTAAGGAACATTATCTAGTGCCCATTTAATTCCTAGAATACAAGGATAATATTTGGTGCGATGTTATTTCTATGGATGTTGATCACCTCATTTTAGAAAGACCATGATTGTTTGACTTAGATGTAACAATTCGGGAGTGGGCAAATTCATGCTCGTTTGTGTTTAATGGACAGAAGATCCATATCAATCCTCTCCCCCCAAAGTCTACTACTCCACACGAAGAAAATGAAATTATATAATATAAGGGGTTACATATCACCAACCCCGGGGAGTTTAAGCGTGAGGCTGTAGAAGAGTCTATTTGATTTGCCCTAGTTATTAAGGAACTCTCCTGCAATGGTAGAGGTGCAGGAGAGTTACCAGTTGAGTTGCCACCGTGTGACATTATAGTCAAGGTTTCAAGTCGTGGAAACAGCATCCTGCAATGCAGGGTAAGAATGTGTATAATAGGCCCAATGTGACCCGACCCTTCCTCGAACCCTACATAGGTGAGAGTTTCATGCACCGGACTGAAAAAAATTAAGGAACTCTCTTCAGATCCTCAACCAATTGTTCCTATGGAAGCCTATCAAATGCTTTAGGAGTTTCACGATGTCTTCACTCATCATTTACCCCGTCTTCGTGATATCTAACATGCCGTCGATTTTATCCTAGGCTTATTCCTTCTAATTTTGCCTCATTATAGAATGAACCCTGTTAGTTGTTGTCCCACGTCGGCCCGTGATAAAAGTCACTCCTCCCATATAAGAGATGGACGTCCCTCATCTTAACAGGTAGGTTTTTAAAGTTGAAACCCCTAATCTTATGTGCTGTTGGGCTTTTTTAATATAGTATCAGAGCGTCGATTCTTGGTGTTTCTTATATAAATTAATAAACCATAGCCATACTAGTGTTCACAAATCAAAACCCAAAAGTTCCTATTCATTTTCGCTTACATCATGAAGACCTTTCATCGTCGTCATAACTGTTGAGTGCTAGTGAGCCTGTCTATGGCATCCATTTATGGGTCCAAGCTTGATTCTCCAAGTCCTTCAGTAGTATCTGTTCGTGGCACCTACCTGTGTCACTGTTCCTCTTTAATCTCAGCTGTTCAACACTGAAGTATTGTTGAGATTATACTCCAGTGCAGTACCTCAAACTTCATTATACTTGTGCTACCGTTCCATTTATGTTTATCGAAACTTAGTTACACAGAGAAGGTTTCGCCATCGTCACTGACAATCATTAGGGTGTCATTGTTTGGTGCTTGTGATTTCT
>QLOD02000017.1:17419847-17433894 GCA_003260245.2 Sideroxylon spinosum | reverse complement strand
TTCCAAACAAAGCATAAATTGCACAAGCGTAGCAACCGTAATTAACTTTCCTAATTAGACTTTTATCCTTCTAAGCCAAACAAAGCATAAATTGCACAAGCGTAGCAACCGTAATTAACTTTCCTAATTAGACTTTTATCCTTCTAAGCCTCTCTCTCTCTCTCTCTCTCTCTCTCTCATTCCCTGGATGAAATGCTAACTCCATCCCAGCCTGTGGCAAAGTCAGGAATGCAATTTCATTTATGTATTAAAAAAAAACTCATCAGTAATACTACGATTACTGAATACATAAACGCATAAAAGATGGCGGTCGTAAATCGTGTAAATGAAACAAAAGCAAACTACTACAAATAAATTAAAAAAAATATATTGAAAATGGTTGCTTCACTGGCTTGTATACCATGCTCACATCAAAATTGTGGATAGCACCCTATATGCTAAATTGACTTGCTCTAATTATATAATCAAAAAATATAGTTAAGAGAACGCGCCAAAAGGACAAATACATGGATAGTCGAATTTCGTTCACAATTTCACCTCTTCCAACAACGTCAAAATATGGTTAAGATTTCCTCCTCTTATTCGATTTGGAACCACCAGCGTCCTTGCTTCTTTTCTTCCCACTCTTGTGGCTCTCTCTCTCTTTTCCATGCTTTTCTGCCCTACTTTTACTGGACTTAACACTAATCAGACCACCCGGAGGAATTTTCGCGTTACCATTTTGCAAAGCTTTCTCAAAATCAGCTTCTCTGTCCACGATGGCATATTGTTGAAGGAACTCCGGGTTCAATGCGCCTACCATCTTGTCTTTCATTCTCTCCTAATACACCGCCACAAGTCAGTAACATCCCTTTCAGAAAAGGGAAATCATGGTAGAGATAAAGGTGAAACAAGTTGAGCATACCTTTACTTGCTCCGCTGCTTCATTAAGATCCTCGTCCACAGAAATAGCATGTGGTTCCAATACAATCTGCAAATGAATTTGAACATGATCGGTAAGAAACATATGTCCAGACAAAAATAAATAAAAATATTGAATTTAGTGTTAAATGTCAAATATGAGCGATGAAAAGGAAAGGATACAGAACAATGAAACAACATCACAAAGCATGACGATGGGACCCCCAAGCATTTAATAAGGGCATTCTCCTTGAATTGTCTCTTGGTCCTTCCCACAGTTTAAGGGCTTCCTATGTGGTCTACATATATTGTGCTTCATTTATGTATGTTTTGTATTATTTTTGCTGATATCTTTGACTATAGTTTGTTCAATATGACTCCTAATCTTTCTTTGACTATATAAAGGCTTGGATGTTAGGATAGTTGACTATTTGATTAAAAAAATACAGCCTGTGAGTTGTTTTCTTTTCTCCTTCGTTGTTCCAGCAGCGAATAGTTTGGCACAAGAAGAATATCGAGTCACATTAAGTTAGCCTGACAGTGCGGACCGAGCTGCTATACGGGTATATAAACGAACTTTTGAGTTCGAGATCTCCCTGTTATGCACGAATCTAGTTGCCATGTTTGGGCTTCTCATTACTAACCTAAGTCCAGAGAGTTTGAAGATATGATACGCATATTCTCTCCTTATTAGGATCATTTGACTTGAACTCTGGGAGAATAACTTTTTAACTCCTTTCAAACACGGGCTATGAACGGAGTGGGTGTGCAATCTTCTCCCAAAGTTTATGCACACGCATGAGAAGTGGCATAAACCTGGTGTCCCAACAACTCTCACTACATGGAAATAACTCAACTCCAACGAGAGATCTTACTGAATTCCAATAAAACTAGATCAAAATGTGGAAGGAACTCTTCAATGAGATTGACGAAATTCCAATAAACATTGTAGGACTTAGTCATTGACTATGACAATACACCAGTAGAAATCTTGATAATACAAGTTTTCTCAATGATCTGGTAAGTTGCTTTACTTGGTGGAATAAGATAAAGGCACAGCACCACTCAAATCAACAAATTTTTCAGGGTTAAGATCAGAAATCTGCTCTTAAAGATATTCCTTGTCAGAGATTATTAAAGGTTCAGTATGTGAAACAGCGATATGAGGCACAACATTAACCAAATTACCAAATTCATCCAAATCATCAAAATAAAACTCATAAAGGTTAGGTTCATATTTCACTTCTTCGAGATGGTCTTCTTCAGGATCTCTCATAGGGTTTTACCTTATTTTTACAAGTACTTATCGGTGGAGTTATAGAAGCAGGAACTACCATTGGCTCCAAATTCAAGGAAAGCACCTGTCTTGAGGATGATGACTACCCCGACTTGTCCAATAGGTTTCTGAATAAGTGATTTATATTCTTGGACAAAAGCAAAAGTATTGTCAAGTGTGGTGACACCACTAAATTAAAGTTCACTCTTTTATCAGGCCTTTTCTAGACCAACTCAAAATAATGGATTCATCTTCAACCATATGACATCTCATTCTGTGATTTCTACTCTTGCTCTTGCCTCCCACTTGATATTTATTCTCAATGACAAAAGGCTTGAAATGACTGTGAACCCATCTCCTTTCTTCTTGTCTGTTCATTCAATAAAGCTTCTTAAACTATCTCTATAGTCATTAATCCTCTGGGAGCTGAGTTATTGAGAGACAAGTGTCTCTCAATTATCAGGCAAAGCACTCATCAAAAGCAGAGCCTGCATTTCATCATCCAGAACTTTATTTACAAAAGCAAGCTGATTAACCAAACTTTTGAAAATTGCTCATATGTTCTGTCATGGAGTTGCCATCCTTGTATTTCTAATTAGCACTTCCCCGCATTAACAATGCTTTATTCCAACCAATCTTATGCTCATACATGTTTTCTAATTTTTTCAAATTTCAAATGCATCAGTTTTTTTGGCCACATGACGAAAGAATGCTTATGTTAATTTGCAGAGCCTGCATTTCATCATCCAGAACTTTATTTACAAAAGCAAGCTGATTAACCAAACTTCTGAAAATTGCTCATATGTTCTGTCATGGAGTTGCCATCCTTGTATTTCTAATTAGCATGTCCCCGTTCTAATTAGCATGTCCCCGCATTAACAACGCTTTATTCCAACCAATCTTATGCTCATACATGTTTTCTAATTTTTTCAAATTTCAAATGCATCAGTTTTTTTGGCCACATGACGAAAGAATGCTTATGTTAATTTGTTGCCTAAACATTCCCACTGCTTTTCTATTCATCTTGATCCATTCCTCATCTTTTTTTATCAGCCGGTTTAACCCTTCTACTTTCAATGGGATCAGCCAAGTGGTTGCAATAAAGCAAGTCCTCCATCAATGGTTTCCAAATAGGATAATTTGATAAGTTTAGTTTAGGGATTCCACTTGTGTGTCCTCCATTGTACCAATTTAGGGCTCAAATTTACTGAAATAGATCTCACGCAAGTGTCAGATAGGGAGTAAAACTTTAGGAGGGCTTAAATGTAAAATTCCAGCAAAACAAGGGAAAAACTGTAATTTTATAAGGATATTCTTAAAAACCTTTCAAACTCCCTGGGGTCTTTCTGCAGTTTAAAATAAACTATCACGCGAAGGGTCAAATAGCTACCTAGTCAAAAATAATTGACACGTGCCCACCAACGATTGGTTGATTTAGCAAAAAGTGTGAGTGGGTGCCAGGTGTCTTTTTATTACTAGATCATTACAATAAACTATGCCACGTGTCTGAATACGATAGGCTGGCACAAGTATTTCTCTAACAATCCCACATAGCAAGTTCTTGTTGGACCAAATTTTGATTTAGCAAATGATGTGGCAGATCTATTAGCTAAGATGGTAGTGGGCTCCAAGTGGTGATGCAAACATGGCAAAGTGATCTGGCTTGAGGTGATAGGGGACTCCAAGAGGGATCTAACCATGGCACAATGATCTGGGCTGATGCGGGAGGCTGGGAGTGGCTGGTGGCTTCTTCTTCACACAAAGGTGATGATTAGATGACAAAAAATTACAAGTAGAAAAAGTTGATGTAAAAGTAATAAAAACAGAAATTTGATTGGAAAAAGTTGATAACTTTTTGCAACTTTTGGTAATTTTTTACAGTTTTTGGTAGTCCAAACAGCCTCAAACTACAAATTCTTTCACCATATACGTGGGATAGGATTCAAACTCCTAACTAGTGCTGTAAAGGAGGAAATGCTAGACCAACTGGACAAGGCAGCACATTATGCTATGTTTTTGTCAAATAATAGCTATAAGCTAATTTTCTGCAATTGTCTTCTCCTTCATCAATTTGCAGATCACCTTCTGCAATGATGGAAAAAGTTTCCAGAAAATCTTCGGGGTATGGATGCGTCTAGGCTCCGATTTCAACACAATTTATACTGTTGTGTTCTTCTCAACGAGATCTACAATCAGATAAACTAAAAAACGAAGACCTGAGCAACTTGATTTCTGGGCACGCCTTGTCACTACACCTATCTCAGCATGTTGACGATCAGCAGAGGAAAGATGATCTTGCGCTTGCCCTTGCCCTCAGTTTGGGGAATGTTGCTAGAGACAATAAGGGTCAAGTGAATATGTACACAAGCCTATGGGAGAAATATCTCGAGTTTGTCGATGATACTGGACTAATCAAGTTCACTGAACACTCCAACGAAGCATAAGTTGGAGAGTGTACAGAATGGAACTACAACGGGAGGGGTTGGTCGGTGAACTAAAGTAATCAGAATAATTGAGCTTGGAGTGTGAGTTGAGTCCAAACTAGCTGGTAATGACCGGAATGTGCATCATTACCATACAGCTAGTGTTAGTATATACCTGTATGACCGGTTTCTCGCATTTCCCATCTGTCTTATTCTACTGCTAACCCCTACCCTCTTGACCCCAACTAGATCGCATACCTCTAGAGAATACAAAAATGGATGCTAATGTTGGAGCACAAGCGAACACCGTGAACGTCGGAGTTGCTATAGAACAGAGCTGTCGAATTATTGAGAAACTGAACACCATTAAAGCATATCATGATGTTAGCACCAGAAAGGTGGTCTATGGAGGAAGGAATCTGAGCCTTAGTACAAGTTTGGTCATTACCGGAGCTATCGGAGATCAGGGTCTACCTGAGCAAAGAGGAGTGGTCGAGTACTCAAGGACTGACCAACTATGCCCTGCCCTATGCATTAGGAATGAATCCAATTGGCAGCCAAGGGTTAATGTTGCCTCTACAGCCATACCTGGCAGATTAGATTTCAGCACAAGGACCTATGAATAGATTAGAGCCATGGTTGTAGCAGATAGGACTTTTGATGCAGGAGCATAGCTTGATTAATTAGTGTCTTTATTTTCATGCTTTATGAGTTCTTTTAAAAATAGTTGTTGGGGTCATGTGACTTTTAATGAGTTTGGATGGTTAGGATTTGTTCTTTTCTTTTAAGCTGAAGGGTCAAGATTCTAAGCTTACCAAGACTATTATAAATAGTCTCTTGTAAGCTGCAGCAGAGATATTCATGTTTTGGTGTCTTTTCAAATAACAACAAAGCTGCCCTTGTTTCTTTTCAGCCTAATCTGAGTTTCTACTGCAATCCTATTGCTTTTTTCTCTGTAATATCATCTGTAGTTGCTGTTTTCTTCTCCTTGGCTGCATTAACTTTGTCACAGATACATACGATGACTGATTCTTGACATCAGATGACAAGAAGTTTATCAAATGGAAAGTATGAATTTTTGTGAAGCAAAATACAGAAACCAACATTTGAGACATGGCTGAAGTAATGCTTGGAAGAAGTGATGAAAAAACCTACGTTTATTTTCGCTCCAAGCCTAAACATGATGTGGCAGAAAAGCTATTCCACTTTGTAGTTAAAGCAGAGTTACATTTTCACTTGCTCAATTATTATGGATCATTTCAGATAGGAAAACCATGATTTGCTAACTCAGAAGGCTGGTGAATTTATGCAGTTCAGAAATCAAAACTAAAGAGTACCATCAAACTGGGAAAAAAAAAAAAACCCCAAGATGTGAGTTTTCAATAGAAAACTACATCCAATTTTGAAGTTTTCAGTTTTTGGATGTTCATATCAGCAATGAAATGCCCCATAAATAGAAGATAAGGCTATATTACCAGTGAAGATAACTAGACTGCAGATACAAAGCAGGATAAACTTTTAGCAAACATTCTACTTCACTTACATCTCTCAGCCGAGGTAAGGTGGAATTGATCTCCTTGGATGCAATATCATACAAGTATTTATAAAACTTCTTCATAACTTTAATGAACAGTGACAATATCTGCTGCCTTTCCAGCTTCATCTCTCCCTGTAAACAACAGATAAAGATCAATAATTCACTTGATAGTTTGCTTCATGCCTTGTCTCATTATTTCTATATTTACTAAAATTCCAGCACATTAAATACATATTGTGTGGAAGCATCCCCATTCAAGCCTCAGAGCCCAAATTTTAATCCCTAAAAGAAAACAAAATGTCCGGTTCGCAAGAATTGACAATCACCAAGGAGATCATGTGCGGAAGAAATCTAAAATATTAAATAGGTACATACAGACATACAGCTAGCTTCATAGAATTGACCTAACACGTTCCATATTCCATCATCCTTTGGAATAAAGATGTGCAATGAGTCCCATCCAAAGTAGGGATATGATTAAGCCGCTATGCACCACTGGTGGACTACTTAAAGATTAAATTCAAAAGGCACTGCTTGGTTTCGCAAGCCTTTCCCAATGTCAGTCAACTAAGTAGGGCCTGAGGGTCACCGTGAATCTGAAAATCTGAGCACGCCGCAACAAAAGGCTGATAAAGTCTGGTGGTTTGCATATTAGGGGATTTAACTTGCTAAATGAGTCCCTCCTGGGAAAATGGCTATAGAGATTTGCGAGTGAGAAACAAACCTTGTGGAGGCAGCTAATTGCAGTAAAGTTTGGGGTCAACACCGGAAATTAGTCGATTGGGAATCCAGAGCAAACGCATGGGTACCATCCTTTGGAAAGGCATCAAGAGAGGTTGATCAGAGTTTAGGGGGCATGTTTACTTTGTCGTGGGCAATGGTAATCGTAACAATTCTTGTAATGATCCATGATTGAAGAGATGTGTCTAAGATTGTTGAACCCTGATATTTTAAGAGATCGCCATTGATAAAGAAGGGTTGTTAACTGATTTTTATCATAGACAGGACCAGTGGTCAGTGGCGGATCCAAGAATATTTTTTCAGTGGAGGCAAAAAATTTATAAAGTAAATATTAGGGGTGTTTGAAGTTGTAAAATTTGGTGCAAATTTGTAAAAATTGTAATTTTATAATTCGTGCAGCAAGTAAAAAATTCTAATTTTATAAAAATTTGTAGACTTTTGTTTGAGTTCCAAACAAACCCGTTATAAAAATAATTATTAACTTTTTACTCTCATAACCTTTCATCTTTTTTACCTGACTTCTTAAAAACTCAGTTTTAACGAGTATATGAAAAAATTATTAATTTATTTGTAATTTTATAAAATTTATATTATATAATTAAAATAAATAAAATTTTTAAAAAATAATATTTATCCCTATTAAATACTATATGCTAAACACAATCTTATAATTTTTCACAAGCTTAGGGATATAAAAGTCCGGAAGTTAAATGCCCATGCAATGAGTACTTTCGACTGTACATGATGCATACATGTGTGTAAGTAGTACATCATGTATCGTACATGCGTACAAGATAAGATAATCAGCTATAAGAGTACGAGTTTTGAAGAATAAAAAAAAAAAATTCACAGGTCTAGATAAATTTTTTTTATAATTTTTTTTTTTCCAGAATCCTGTGGCAGTTGTCAGTGCCACTCGGCCACACATCAATCCGCCCCTACAGGTAGTTGTTCGGAATATGGTGCTTAGGAGAAATGTCTTTGATTGGGAAATTGATAGTCTAACTGCGGTGATCACTAGTTTATATTCTTTTGATATAGGGGAAGAAGGAGATAGACTAAAGTGGAAGGCATCCAAGTCTGAGATTTTTGAGGTCAAATTTTTGTCATAAAGTACTGGCCGGGGATAGGATCTGGAATTTCCCTTGGAAGAATATTTGGTGCACGGGAGCACTTCCAAAACACAATTTCTGTGTGGCGTTTAATCCAGGTCAAAAACACTCACAATTAATAACCTTAACCATAATGTTTTCCACTAGTAAATAGGTGTTATTGGATAATAAAACCGCTGTTTGTGCACTGTCGTGCTAGAAAAATCTGGGAGTTGGCCTTGACATGCTTTGAGATATAACAGGTGTTCCCTGATGAGGTGAGACGTGTTTTTGAATCATAGTGGGGAGCCAAAGTCAGCAAACCTAGAAGGAAGACCTAAAGACTCCTCCATGTATGTATTATGTGGATTACTTGGGGGCAGAAGCATAGGATGTGCTTCTAGGGCAACATCTTTGTATAGGGTGAATGAACATTTTTTTTTTTTTTTTGTTGATTAGACGCAACAAGAGAGCCAGATCTAAACTATTATTATTTTTTGTTGCAAATATGGAGACTTGATAGTTCCTTTACTTGTATATCTTTTGTAATTGGGTAGCATCCCCTTGATACTCTTTCAATCAATATATTTTTATTTAGGGTAAATTACACAAACCTTCCATTAACATTTCACTAATTACATGTAACTATCCTCAATATTTGAAATTTACATTCACACCCCTTGTTTGAAATGTTTTATCACAACTAAGTCCTTCCGTTGATAAGATTATTAATGTCAAATGAGTAGTAGTGTAGCCAGTGTGGGAAACTATATAAGATATCTCTTTTACCCTTTAGACTATAAAATATTGAAAAAGCCATTGATATCTTTAAAACTTGAAAAAAATGAACCATGTGCATTCACAATAATTTTGCTTTATTTCATTGTTTCCCTTTCAGACATGGCTTCAATTTTTTAGAGATGGAATAATTCAAAATACTTTTGCTTTATTTTGCTGTTATCCATTTTCAAGAATTGGCTTCAATTTTGGAGATTGAGCTCATAATCTGAGAAGACAAGTGCCTTTTTTTTTTTTTTTCAACTTTTGAATACTCAATGGTAGCCTAAAAGGGAAAAAAACACATCTCATAGGTTTTTTCACGTGGACCACACTATTTTTCCTTTTAACATTAATAGTCAGATCGACGGAAGGAATAAGTTCTAACAAACAATTCAAAATAAGGGGTGAGTTTAAATTTCAATCTTGAGGGTAATTAGCAAATGCTAAGTGGAGCTACGTGCAAAATTCACTCTTTTATTTATCAGGGAAAAAAAGGGTAAGGGATATTTCTAAGGTTACTACCAGACATTCGTGACAGGCTGGTACAACTCCAAACATGTCTTTTCTTTTCTTTTTTTTAAGTAAACTGGACAAGGCTCAAATACTTGACGGTCACACATGTTTATTGCTTCAAATCATAAAATAAAAATAAAATGTGGATTCAAACCTAATTATCTATTCTTTTAGGCTCCTTAATTTTAAAAATTCTAAATTCTAAAGCTTCTTAATTTGTCTATAATAGAGATTTCTAAGGCAGATATACAGACATTTTATTCACACTTCCTTTCAAACATGTAAAATGTAGAAAATGACAATACTATTTTGGCATTGGTAAAATACTAAGGCGTTTGTGAGGTAAAAGATGATAAATAGTTACAATTTCCACGTGAACATAAGCAAGTATCAATCTATTTGTTGTTGTGCATTACATTTTGAAAATTGTCACGTGTCTGTACCATGAATTTGTGTTCTATTAATCTAAACACCACCTTTTCGCCTGATAAATCTTAAGGGAAACAAAAGAATTGGGAAACACTGTTCACGGCAGGTTTAAAAAACAATTTTGGCTTGAAACTAGCACTTCCGGATCAGCAGAAGATTAGTAACCATAGCTGAATAGGTTAAGAACCATACCTCAATATAAGCGATATTACGATTCTGCAAGCCAATGCAGAGTAAAACAGAGGCCTGGGCATATGACAGTGTGACTGGAAGTCTCTCCCGAAAATATTGATGTGAGAGGGTCGGTACAAGATCCAAAATCTGTCAAATGCAAATAATTTAGGCACCCAAGGGCAAAAAATACAAAACAATCACAAACATATGTAGTATCAGTTATCAATCAAAGAGAACATCTGTAGTATCAGTTATCAATCAAAGAGAACATCTGTAGTATCATTTCCACCAGTTAAGTTCTTACCAGAGAGCTGCTATTTTTGGTCCAGAAGGCCATTGCACTTAACCAACCCCATGAATTAATATAAACTTAAAAAAAAAAAATAGAAAATCATGTCATTGAAAATCTAAAAAATAATAAATATCATAATAAAACACATGCCCAAGATAACATGTAATTTAGTCATTAAATGCTTCTTAAGTTTGCTACTTTGTGTCAGTACAATAAAGAGACATGGAAGAGGAAAACAAAGAATTGAGAGAGAGAGAGAGGCATAGAATGGGCTTTCAGCTCAGGAATAGATTTTTCACAATGGCATTGTGATTTATGGGTTTGCTTAGTTGAGTTGACACATCTTATTTTCCAAGTCAATGGACCTTAAGCAACATGTGGAGATCTTACCATATGAAAATCAGCAAGATTGTTTGTATAAGCTTCAAGTCGCTTCATGTCAAAAGGTGTAAGTAAATCACCAAGTGAATTCAAAAATCCTTCGGAAATTGTGGGCTCCACAAAGTTGATCTTTGGATCCAAAACACTGCAATATTATTTCTAGCATAAGCGTACCAAAAATAAACACAAACTGACGAGCCTCAAGTTTTCCAAATCTAACCTCATAGCAAGCTTGTATTCCATTTCACGGAAACTAAAACTCAACAGTCTAATAAATCTCTGCCTGAAATCTGAGGATAGTATAAAAAAAATCAATCTACAAACCAAAGCTAACACGTTAAAAAAATTCAGAGCAACCTGGTGTCTAATAGGTGGATCCACCTTGGTAGAAAGGACTGAAAAAGCCCCAGTGGTCTGAACCACAAAATTCAACATCATCATTATTCAATGGTTTTAGAACCATACATGTATGCTCCCCGGTCACAATACTCTGATTAATGAGAAGAAAAAAATATCAGCATAAACTAATTAATCCTCCAAATGACCTTTTGTTAAAAATAATATTAAATATCTTAACTGGAATCTGGCCAATGTAGAATGGAGCAAATTTGTGTTTCCTCCAAAAGCGGAAGAGGTCCAGAGTAAGCCCAAATGAGACACCAATATAATGGAGCTTTTCAGGCCTTCGTTCGGAAAGATGTACAAGCAGAGGTGGGAGGTCAGCCCTAGGCTTAACATTTTCTTCTAGCAAAGAAACCTGAGAAAAAGAAAAATAAACAGAAATCAGAAAGAAGTGTTGGGCATACTTCCTCTGCAGCGTAACTATCCATTATCAACACCACTATAGTTCTCCCCCACACCACCATTTCCAACACCCCACCCCCCTCCAAAAAATAATAATAATAAAATAAAATAAACCACAAAAAATAGAACTTAAACTGACAGAAACTGGGGAGTGACTGAACAAATACCCCTTGAACTTCTATACAAAAGAATACATTGTCTATCAGCAAAAATTATCCTCATCACTCCCTAACTATTATCTTACAAGCAGGATCTGTTGGGCACCCTTGAACTATATTTAATACTTCTCTTTTTTTTTTTTTTTTTTGTTGGATAAATAAAAGAAAATTTTATTCAAAAAAGTATTAAGGAGATGTTACCACAGTACAAAAAAACAGAGGAATATAAAACTCAAGAAATAACTCTCTTCAAGAGGTATGCAACTTCTCAATAAAGTGCAATCAATTTCCAATGTAAGGATATTTCCTCATTTCTGAAGCACCTACAATTTCCTTATTTCACTAACCAATTACTTGGTATGATAAATTATACCAACTTCCCTCCTGCTTTGGTTCCAATAACAGTGTCTCCAGCTGAATGCACGATAATACAGGGGTGGAGCCCGAAAATTGTCTGGGTGGATCCTAATTATAAGACACATGAATGATTGGTGGGATATCATGGGAAGAACCAAAAAAGAATATGACTATTGGAAAGGGAGAGAGAAAAAGCTCAAAGTGGGATTAAATATTTTTTAGTTATATTGGGTAGACTAGATATAATTACATTGATATTATTAAATTAAAATTTGTTTTTTTTTTTTTTTCATTGGTGGGTACAATTGGTATTAGACTAATTTTTTTTTCTTTTCTTGGGTACGCTCATTGGTATTGAGTTAAAAAAAAAAAAAATTTCTTGAGTTGGTACAATTAAGCACGGAAAATAATATAAAAAAAATAGTAGAATCTTTTTTTTTTTTTTTTTTTTTTTTAGGGTGGGCAAGTGCCCCCCGGGCCAAGCTTGGCTCCGCCCATGCGGTAATAGCTGATCTTATGGTAATAATCCCACTTAACAGATCAAAACAAGTATATAAAAAAAGATCGTAGCTCAAAAACCTAGGTTGATGCTCAAGCTCAGCCAAAAATTTAGGGGTGCAGTAAAGATTGGCACACCAATATTGCAGAGTTTCTCTTTGTACATGCTGAAAGTAAATTTTTTTCTCTATTTTGCATGGGTGGTCATCTAGGGAAAGAGAGCCCAGATTTACAGTGTTTTCGCACAATGTTGAGCACAAGGAAGTTACTTGATGTGTGTAGATAGAGTTGTTTTTTGAAACCTGCGTTAGCCCTTTTTTACTTATCAACTCTTTTTTTCTCCACTCATTTTTTGTTTACTTGTCAAAAAAAAAAAATTATTGCGGAGCTTCTCAAGCTTAGTTGTACTCTCAGATTTTTCATTAACTTTAGTTAGAAACCTCATCATCTAAACAAGTAAAGCACATGATTAATGAGGAACTAGAGTCGACCCGTATGATGCACGGAATTGAATAATATTATTTTGTAGACAAAATATAATTTTAAATATACTATAAAATATTTTTAAAAAGCTCCATGATTTCATAAAATAATTATTGAGTTATTTTTTATATTTTTTTATTTGCGTTAATGTTAGTGAATCGATAAAATTGATCATAATCGGGTTTTCATATGATACCAAATTATATTTTATCAAATTTTGATCTGATCCAATCCTAAAAATTAAAATTTGTTTAAAAATATATATTAAATCACAAACTTACTTAATCGATCTGATCTCTTATTTATTTCAAATAGTTTGTTAATTTTAATATATGTTTTTATTTTTTATAATTCTTTAATGATTTTGCAAAATTAGCTTGACTTAGAAATACTATTAATCTTAATTTTATTGAATTAATTTTTTACTGGTTTTATAGAAATAACTCAAACTAAAAAATATTATTTTTGTTAATTGTATGTTGTACTTTATACAAATAATTCAAATAATGTGTATTATTAATAGGGTTTTTAACCGATGGCCAACAAAACTAATTTAACTTTAAAAAAAAAATTAGTCTCTAGCCTAATTAATATTTACGCACTTCCATGCCTAATTAGTAGTGGGCAATTATTTTCCTTTTTTCTTTTTTCTATAGTATTCTAAATTTAATATAAAGTAAGAGTTGGTATTATGAGAGAGTTAGAATTTTTTTAAATTTAACTAGTTTTTTCTTTCAAGCCTAATTAATTATATAAATATGTAAATCTTACAATTAAATATGTAAATTTTACAATAATAGTAAACCAATATGAAAGTGTGTCTATTTTAGAAACCCATTAACTCATTTCACGTTACTTACAATCACATAATACAACCCTGATAGTTGTACGGATAAAATAAAAAAATGTAGTTGTAGTTATATACCGATATAAATAAAAAAACTAAAAGGAAATAAGAGTACTGAAAAATAAAAGAAAGAGAGCATTTCATTCAAAAATTTCTAAAAAAAAACTTTAAAGTAAAATGATAAATAGGAAAAATACACATGATTTGGTTTAACGAGATTAAAGAAAGAATTACAAAACTTTATATATGTATATGTCTAACATAGATTTGTAAAAATAACTCAATTATTGAGTATTAATAATTGGTTAAAAATTATCAACATGACAAATTCATACATAAAACTGAAAATTTTACAAAAAAAAA
>QLOD02000017.1:17356419-17368810 GCA_003260245.2 Sideroxylon spinosum | reverse complement strand
TTTTAATTATTAAATTTTAATTCTACGATTTCTATTTTTTTGATGTCATCAAACTCACATGGCTTTTTTTTTTTTTTTTTCCCAAATATTCCCTTTGAAAGGTACTTTAAATAATTCTTTAAATTATTTAGACTTCATTTGGTTTGTTTTTCTGTTTTTTATTTTTGTTTTTAATTTATTTTTCATTTTACATTTTTGAAAACAAAGAAAATAGGTTAAATGCATTTGATCACTTGTATTTTCAAATTTTATTTTAAAAAAAATGCATTTATCCATGAAATGAAAAATAGCAAAAAATTATTTTGAACATTTTCAATCTAAAATAAGGAAAATCTCAAAATAAGAAAAACAAAACATTTTTTATTTTCTCGTTTTTAGGCTTTTAACATGTAAAACGAAAACAGAAAACAAAAAATAAGAAAACAAACTAAATATCAACTTAGTATTTTAATTTTTTCGCATTCCAAATCTATTATTCTTAGAAAATAATAGCATTGTGCAGATTATTGGAAACTCAAGTCCCTCTCCAAGCTCCAAGCAATTAAAACTGACAGAATATGTTGTCGGAGCTGATTGCAGGATTTTAAAAAAAAAAAGTAAATAAGCCAAAAAAAATTCATTTAATTATTTTATATATACAAAATAAGATTTCGATAAATGTCTTTACCCTTTCCTCCAATAAAGCTTTTATAGATTTCACAAATAATACATCAGGAAAACCAGTAGGGTTAGCCCCCACAGACAGAGAGAGGAAGTGAGAGAGTATCGTGAGCACAAGCATTTTTTTAGGGAATGACGATCAAATAGATAGACAAACTAGGCATGGCCCTTGCCTTAAGCCCGGCCCCACCTTTTCAGTCATACTCATGCCAACTAAGATAAATGTCCGATCGACTGATCTAATTTGTAATATAGATAAACTTATATGAGCTTTGACTGTATAACTTATAACACATGAGCTTTTCTTTGAATTTTAAAATTAAAAAATATAAGTTCTTTCAAAAATTATCTTATATATTTTTATTTTATATTTAACTCATATTTGTTTTTAAATTTTTTAAAAATACTTAAAAAAAAATATTTATATGTAAACAAAATGGTAATAGAGTGAAATAGTGAAACTGATTTTATTTTATTTGTATATAAAATTTTTATTTTTATATATTTTTAATTTTTTATCATTAAATATTTTATTTTTAAAAAGTAATGGATCTAGTGGATCAATCTTGATCCTGATCTATTAATCCGTTGGTAAAGAATTGAATCAGTTCGATTCAGTTTAATATTACTAGATTTAATTCAGGTCGAAACTGGATTGAATTCAACCAATTGATAACCCAACTTTTATTCATAAGTTGAAAATTAATATAGTCATTCGGAATCTTCAATTTGGAAATATAGTAATTGAACTTTTAAATATATAACCATTGGGAATATGGCCGTTAGAAATATAGTCACCTGAAATCTTTAATTTTTAATATTTGTTATTATTAATGTGATTTTCAAATAATTTTATTTTCACTTGAAATTAAAAGTAAGATAAACAAGGAATAATAATACAAAAGAGAGTATTTTAACAATATATATATGTGGGAGTGTTTAGAAGGTCAAATTTTAGTAAAATTAGAAAACAATATTATACGTAAATCACTTTTTGATATTTGAAAGACAAATTTTAATTTTTTGAGAGGACTCGTTTAAACGTGATTGAATAACCGTTTGAACGAATTTTGTATACTATGTCAGATTTTTGAGCTAATAGAACTCATTGAACGATTTTAAATTTTTAATCAAAAAATTTGTTAAAAAGTTGGTAGAAATCGACAAAACTTGGGAAAATTTTTGTAAATATTGATAAAAGTTTATAAAATTTAGATTTTTAAAATAAACATAAGGAAAATGAGAATGATCAAAAATTGATAAAAATTTGTAAAAATTTTAAAAAGGTTTGCAATATTTTTGTAAAATTGTAGCTCTCCAACAACGCCTAGATATATAAACGTTGATATATATATATATATATACACACACACTAGTATTTAAACTCATATGATGCACAGATTTGTCATATTATATAATTATTTTAATTTTTGATAAAACCTTATGTTAATAATTACTTAAGAAAAATATTTTTTTATTATTTTGTAAAAAATAATTGAGCTGTTAAATAAATATTTAATTTATTAATAAATTACATGTATAATTAATTTATTTTACCTTCTAAAATATCACGTGATAAATATATTATTATTATCGCTTAATTATATTGATCGATAATATGGATGACTTGAAATATTACGTTAAATTCAATATTATTTTAAAATTTAAATATGATAAATAGAAGGATAAATTAAATAAAATTATTAAGTGATATTAATCAACATTCTATTTTGAACAGAATTGTAAAAAAACAATAAGGGTAATTATGCATAATACTAATTCCTTTTAAATTATATAATTATAAATTGAGAAAATTGTAAGTATAAATTAACGTTGATAAATTAAAAAATTTATTTATCATGAAAATTATTTTTTGAATAATAAATATTTATTATGTTTTAATGATAAATTATTAAAATATAGAAAAACATAAAAATATTTTTGCATTTATTTTTTAATAACAAGATTTATTATGTTATAAATAATAAATTATTAAAATATAGAAAAACATAAAATATTTTTGCATTCTTTTTTAATAATAATATTTATTATGTTTTAAATAATAAATTATTAAAATATTGAAAAAATAATAAAACAAAAAATTATATGATAAATGGAAGTGTTGATTAAATAAAATGAATAATTGATAATTATATAAAATATTAATTCCTTTTTTATTATATAATTATAAATTAAGATAATTATGATCAAAATTATTATATAAATAAAATTCTTTAAGATAAACTATAAGTAGGTATAAGTAGGTGCCACGAGATAATTATAATGAAAGTTAGGTTCCATGTGGCATAAGATAACTGTCACGTCCCAAATTTCATAAATCGAGCACGTGAATAAGTAACACATATTTCACCGTTTAAATAACTTTTCCTGTCCCACATCAGAGCCATACACACTCATTATAGAGTAATGAAAAGAAAAATAAATAAAATTCATACCTTAAATTTAAATTAATGCTTTAGTCAAAACCAACTAAGCAACAAATCTTCAAAAGCTAAACCCAAACAATCTCCCAAATCTAGATGAAATAAATAATAATCACCTCATAAACAGAGGTTTATTACAATTCACTAAAAAAAACAATTCCCTAAATAAAATTCTAATGTTATTAAATAAAAACAAATAAATAACTTTTAATTTCCTTGTTACGTAGGTTCTGCCTGTGTCTTAAATTCATTGCCTGCATCATAAGCTGTAAGGGAATGAGCACTAATACCACATGTGTTAGGAACCCTAATAAAAATATCAATGCAATAATGCCCTGGCATGCTACTATGAGAAACATACACCAATAGCAATCTCAAATAAGAAATTAATTATTAATTCACATTCCTTATAATTCACGATTGTATTAACCCCACATAACACATTAAAGAAAACAATTTGATTTTAAGTTACTGCTACTTGGTTGTCCCGTAGAAATAGGACTCAACCAATATACACTATTCTTCGTTGTCTGCTTGGTTGTCCCGTAGAAAACAGGACCCAACTAATATACACCATCCTTCGGTATCTACTTCCTAGCCTGAAACCTTAGGATTATAATATGCCACCCTTAAACATCTGCACCGTTCGTAGGTTACTAGCCTATTGGACTCGATTACTACCCCCGCGCAGTTTCGGGACTTTCAACCCTTAGGTACGTATACCCGATATTTTCAGTACCCCTTAACCCAAACAAATCATAACCTTAATTCCACTTTAAATCCACATTAAATAACTTCTCTTTATTCTAAAGTTTCAAAAAATATATAAAAAAATAAATAAGTTACAAATAAATAGTATACCTATACCAGCACACTGTTAATTACGTTAAAAGTACAAATCAAATAATTCGGCACATCCAAATAATCAGAATTGATTCCAAATTAGCACCTGTTCAATTGCATATATATATACACACACATAATCAATTCAATTTAAAAACAATCAAACTCGAATGACTCATGTCAAGATAAGTATTAACTTAATAAATAGAAATCAACTAAAGAGTTGAATTCTGAAAGAATGATTGCTTTAGGACCATATATATATAGTATATATATTAATAATGTAAATTTCAAATCAACACTTGACTTTCTGTGAGTCTTTCGTAAGCATATATATACGATATATTTTTATAATGATGATTTGAATTAAGGCTTTCTGGAAAGTCTTACACGGCACACACATTTAATTTCAAATCAAGACTTCCTGTAAGTCTTGCACGGCACACAAATCTATTGATACATATTTATATATATATACATATACACACAATATTAAAGTCCCACCCTAGGTTGAAGGAAAAATTTAGCAATCCGTCTCTCTCTTCCTCTACTTTTCTCTAGGTTTTTTAATATATCTTTTTGTAAAGGCATATAATATCATATATAGAGATGGATAGCCCTAATAAATTTAATTAATGACCCATCTTCCCATGGATTTAAGAAAAGTAAAATATTCTCCCTAAAAATTTTGAAACCTTTTTAAAAGTCACCAAAATTTAACCCCCCTTTTTTTATACCACTTAAAATTAAGTCACAAATTTTTTCAAACTACTAAATTTAAAAAACGAATCAAATTTATTTAATAATTAAAAATAAAATAAATCCGGGTTATTACATCCTACCTCCCTTACAAAAATTTCGTCCTCGAAATTTAGAGGATAAATAAAAGCAAGATCAAGGAAACAAAGCTGGATATCTATTCTGCATGGCAGATTCTTGCTCACAAGTCAATTCCTCAGTACCATGGTGCTTCCACAATACCCTAACCAAAGGAATAGTCTTCCCTCGAAGTACTTGCTCTCGAGAATCCAGTATTTCCACTGGTTTCACCTCATAAGTAACATATGAATCAACCTAAAGCTCGGTCCAATCCAATACATATGAAGGATCTGGGTTATACTTTCGAAGGATAGACACATGAAACACCTCATGCACTAGACACATGAAACACCTCATGCACTCCTGAAAGCTGTGGTGGCAAGGCAAGACGATAAGCCACCTCTCCAACTTTAGCCAAAACCTCAAATGGCCTAATATATCTTGGGGACAACTTCCCTCTATGCCCAAAACGAAACTGACCCTTCTATGGTGAAACCTTCAAAACACATGGTCTCCCACCTCAAACTCCATTGGCCTCCGTCTCTTATCACCATAACTCTTTTGGCAGCTTCGAGCTGTCTTGAGTCTCTATTGAATCACTTTGACTTCTCAGTCGTCTCCTGTACAAACTCAGGCCCAGTAATTGCAGTTTCTCCAATCTCAGCCTAATAGATAGGAGACCTACACGGTCTACCATACAAAGCTTCAAAAGGAGCCATCTCGAACTCGACTGGTAGCTATTGTTATAAGCAAATTCAATCAAAGGAAGGTGGTTTTCTCAACTACCACGAAAATCAAGCACACACGCCCTGAGCATATCTTCTAAAATCTAAATTATACGTTTTGACTGTCCTTAGTTTGAGGATGAAAAGTAGTACTAAATAGCAATTCTGTCCCCATGCCCAATTGGAGACTCTGCCAAAATCGAGAAGCAAAACGAGGGTCCCTATCTGAGAGAATGGATACAGGAGCTCCGTGAAGTCCCACAATTTCCTTAACATACAGTTTAGCCAAGACATCCATAGAATCAATCAACTGGATCGGCAAGAAGTGAGCTAACTTCGTCAACCTATCCACTGTCACCCAAATAGTATCATGGCCCTTAGGAGATCTCGACAAGCCAGAAACAAAGTCCATTGAAATGTTCTCCCACTTCCATTCTGATACTGGCAAAGGCTGTAAAAGACCCGCTAGTCTCTTATGCTCAGCCTTAACTTGCTGACACATAAGGCACCTACTCACAAACACTGTCACATCATTTTTCATGCCTACCCAAAAGAACTGACGGCGTACGTCGTGGTACATTTTTCATACCTCCAGGATGTACTGCAAATTTAGAGTGATGGAATTCCTTTAGAGCCATATTTTGAATAGAAATAGGTATAAAAAGTCTTCCCAAATACCTCAACCCATTATCATCACCAATCACCCATCCTGGTATCTCATCAGAACTTAGCTTGAATAGCCTCAGCTTCAACATCAGTCCCCTGAGCCTCAATCACCTGACTCAACAGAACTGGCTGTGCAGCTAGTACACACAGAACAACATGATTCTCATCTTCCTCAAACTCCCGATCAAACTCACTAAGGCTTCTTATCATCTCTCGCTCTCGCATAGTAAGACCTGCTAAAGTTCCACGAGTCTTTTGACTAAGTGCATGAGCAACCATATTTGCTTTTCCAGGGTGATATTGGAGCTTAAAATCGTAATCCTCCATGTACTCCATCCATCTCCTTTGTCTCAAATTGAGGTCCTTTTGAGTGAATAAATACTTCAGGCTTTTGTGATCAGAGAACACCTTGAATTTCTCACCATACAAATAATGTCTCCAGCTTTTCAAAACGTAGATAACTGCGGCCAATTCTAAATCATGCACTTGGTAATTATGCTCGTGAGTCTTTAACTGTCTAGACCCATAAGCCACCACCCTATCGCCCTGTATCAGCACACAACCTAAACCTTCCTTGAATGCGTCACGATAAACTGAATAGCCTAATCCCCTCTACGGGATCATAAGTATTGATACAGTAGTTAATCTTTTTTTCAGCTCCTGAAAAGACTGTTTACACCTTTCATCCATACAAACTTGACTTTTTTTCGAGTTAGCCTAGTCATCGGCCCGGCTAACCTCGAGAAGTCACAAACAAATAGTCTGTAATACCCTGCCAAACCCAGAAAACTCCTAATCTCAAAAATTATTCTCAGTCTCGACCAATCCATGACTGCCTCAACCTTAGATAGATCAACTGTAACTCCTTCTCCAGTAACAACATGCTCGAGGAATTTCACCTTCTTAAGCCAGAACTCATACTTGCTCAATTTAGCGTAGAGCTGGTGGTCTCTCAAAGTCTGAAGTACAACTCTCATATGTTCCTCATGTTCCTTCTTTAACCTGGAATAGACCAAAATTTTGTTAATAAACAAGACTACAAACTTATCCAAGTATCTACTGAACACTCTGTTCATCAAGTCCATGAACACTACAGGAGCATTGGTCAATCCAAACGGCATCACTACGAACTCGTAGTGGCCATACCGAGTTCTGAATGCTGTCTTGGGAATGTCCTCCTGCTTCACCCTCAACTGGTGGGAATCGAATCTCAAATCAATTTTTGAGAAAATGACTGAACCCTTCGATTGATCGAACAGATCGTCAATTCTCGGTAAGGGATATCGATTCTTGATCGTGACCCGATTCAGCCTGCAATAATCTATGCACATTCTTAGAGTTTCATCTTTCTTAGCAGCAAAGAGTGCTGGTACACCCCAAGATGAGGTGCTAGGACGGATAAATCCTTTAGAACTCAATTCCTCTATCTGAGATTTTAACTCTACCAGCTCGGCTGGTGCCAATCTATACGGGGTTATAGAAATAGGTTCTGTGCCACGAATCAAATCAATCCTAAATTCAACCTTCTGCTCAGGCAGTAATCGAGACATATCATCCGAAAACACTTCTGGAAATTCACAAGCAACCCGTGGTAACTTAACTGTGTCGTTATCCTCACCTTCCAAGATCATACAAGTAAACAGGCTGCATAAGTCAACTCGTCCGTTCCCATCAAGAGAAGGTAATATCTGAGGACTACAACGATCACCAGAAAAAGGTTTCTGATCCCCCTCAGGAGTAAATAGAGTCACCCGACTCTTAGAACAATCTATCATTGCCTGGTAGACTGACAGACAATTCATACTGAGAATCACATCAAAGTTCCCCATGTCTAGCACAATCAGATCAAAAACTCACAAGTGCTCATGTCCCGAAGCCTCATCCTTAATAGTGATCTCGTAACCTTTACAGACTCGGTTCAACATAGAATGACCCCCTATTGGTGTTTTAACTTCTAGTGGTGGAATCAACTCATCCACAGATAATTTCAATACAGACATAAATGGTGAGGCAATAAATAAGTGAGATGCTCCTGTGTTTATAAGACTGTGGATTTAGTAGCATAGACGAGAAAAGTACCTCTAGTCACTATAGGCTCCGCTCGTCCATCATTTTGGGTCACAGTGAAAACTCGCCCCTGAGCTAGCGCTGTCAGCGACCTACCTCCCATTTGGCCCTGCTGGGATCCACCCTGAGCTCTTTGATGCTATGGAACCCCACCTGGAATGCCCATCTAGTACTGCTGTGGCCCACCTTGAGTACCCCTCTGAAACTGAGTCAACACTGATTGTGACCCTGCTGGTCTATTACTCTGTACTGACTGAGCTGGCTGTGGATGTCCTATAGCACTACCATTGCCTTGTCTCTACGGATAATGCCTCTGTACGTGACCCGATTGGCCACAATTATAACAGACCCTTACCTCAGCTCTACTCTCAGATCCCACTGGCCCACCTTTGAAAGGCCAATTAAATTGGCGATGCCTAGGTTACCTACAGTTATGGCAAACGATAGGACTCTGTGTAGGAGCCCCCGTTGCTACAGGCTGACTTAGGGCTATACCCTTCTGCTGAAATTGTTGAGTCTGTGCCCCATGTGCATTTTCTCTCTGTCTTTTCGTAAGCCTGCTATCCAGTTGTGGAGCCTTACCCTGTCTAGCTTCATTCTGTGCCCTGGTATCTGCCAAATTCTTCTCTACCACCAATGCTCCATCAACCAAAACCTCATATTCATTGAGCCCCAATGGCACTATCCTGTCTCTGATTGTAGGTCTCATCCCTTTCTCAAATCTTCTACACTTGGTGCGCTCAGTAGACACCAACTCCTTAGCGTATTTGGCCAAAGACGTGAACTTACGTCCATAATCCAGCACAGACATCGGCCCTTGAGTCAAATTCAGAAACTCATCAAGCTTGGCATCTCTCAGAGACTGTGGGAAGAAGTAGTCTCTGAAACGTTCCTTGAAAGCATCCCAAGTAAGTGTAGATGCCCTACGAGACTCTTTCACAGTACTCCACCAATCCGTTACAGTTCCCTCCAGCTGAAACGCAGCAAGTAGAATTTTGGTCTTATCTTCGTTTAACTGCATTACTTCAAATATCTTCTCATTCTCGTGCAAAAATTTCTCAACCTCTTCAGTGTCTGCTGCACAAAAGTAAGTGGGAGGCTACATCCTCCTAAATTTCTCATATAGGGCTGTAAGCTGACTTACTTGCATTCCTCCAGTAAATAGCAGCCATTTGTTGCATCCACATCTGAGGGTCTATCATTCCTGGTTGAGGCACACTTGGTGCTTCATATTACACCTCTGCTATGTGAAGCGCCCCTACTAGAACCTCTGCTCCAACTCCCGCATGAGACCTTATTCCTGTGACATACTCGTAGCAACAGGAATGTCGTCAACTGGAGCTCCGATACCCTGCCCAGCCTAAATCCCTCGACCTCGGCCCCTACCACGGCCACGGCCTTTGCCTCTACCTCTACCTCTAGCACCCAGAGCAACACGTGGTTGCATATTCTAAAAATTTTTTTTATAAAAGAATACACCAAAGTTAATTCCATAACAATCAAGGTCTAACGAAAATCAAAGTCAAATATCACAGCATAACACGTTGTCACATAATCATTTCACACCTAAAAAGCAAAAGATCCACTGTCCCTAGGTATTCTAAACCTAGGCTCTGATACCAAGTTGTCACGCCCTAAATTTCATAAATCGAGCACGTAAATAAATAACACATATTTCACCGTTTAAATAACTTTTCCTGTCCCACATTAGAGCCATACACACTCACTATAGAGCAATGAAAAGAAAAAAATAAATAAAATTCATACTTTAAATTTAAATCAATGCTTTAGTCAAAACCAACTAAGCAACAAAGCTCCAAAAGCTAAACCCAAATAATCTCCCAAATCTAGATGAAATAAATAATAATCACCTCACAAACAAAGGTTTATTACAATTCACTAAAAAAAAAATTCCCTAAATAAAATTCTAATGTTAGTAAATAAAAACAAATAAATAACTTTTAATTTCCTTGTTGCGTAGGTTCTGCGTGTGTCATAAAGTTATTACCTGCATCACAAGCTGTAAAGGGATGAGCACTAATACCACGTGTGCTCGAAACCCTAATAATAATATAAATGCAATAATGCCCTGGCATGCTACTATGTGAAACATACACCAATAACAATCTCAAATAAGAAATTAATTATTAATTCACATTCTTTATAATTCACGGTTGTATTAATACTACATAACACATCAAAGAAAATAATTGATTTTAAGGTACTGCTGCTTGGTTGTCCCGTAGAAACAGGACCCAACCAATATAAACCATTCTTCCGTGTCTGCTTGGTTGTCCCGTAGAAAACAGGACCCAACCAATATACACCATCCTTCGGTGTCTGCTTCTTAGGCCGAAACCTTAGGATTATAATATGCTACCCTTAAGCATTTGCATGGTTCGTAGGTTACTAGCCTACTGGACTTGATTACCACCCCCGCGCTGGTTTCGGGACTTTAAATCCTTAGGTACGTATACCCGATATTTTCAGTACCCCTTAACCCAAACAAATCATAACCTTAATTCCACTTTAAATCCACATTAAATAACTTCTCTTTATTCTAAAGTTTCAAACAATATATATAAATAAATAAATAAATTACAAATAAATAGTGTTAAAAGTACAAATCAAATAATTCGGCACATCCAAATAATCAGAATTGATTCCAAATTAGCACCAGTTCAATTGCATATATATATACACACACACACACACAATCAATTCAATTTAGAAACAATCAAACTCGAATGACTCATGTCAAGATGTAAGTATTAATTTAATAAAAAGAAATCAACTAAAGAGTTGAATTCTGAAAGAATGATTGCTTTAGGGCCATATATATATAGTATATATATATTAACAATGTAAATTTCAAATCAACACTTGACTTTCTGTGAGTCTTTCGTAAGCATATATATATGATATATTTTTATAATGATGATTTGAATTGAGGCTTTCTGGAAAGTCTTACACGGCACATACATTTAATTTCAAATCAAGACTTCCTGTAAGTGTTGCACGGCACACAAATCTATTGATTCATATATATATATATATACACATATACACACAATATTAAAGTCCCACCCCATATCTCTTGTGCAGCGACTGAATGAGAAAAATTCTGGCGGTTGAAGGAAAAATTTAACAATCCGTCTCTCTCTTCCTCTCCCTTTCTCTAGGGTTTTTAATATCTTTTTTTGTAAAGGCATATAATATCATATATAGAGATGAATAATGCTAATAAATTTAATTAATTACCCATCTTCCCATGGATTTAAGAAAAATAAAATATTCTCTCTAAAAATTTTAAAACATTTTTAAAAGTCACCAAAATTTAACCCCCTTTTTTTTTTGTTTTATACCACTTAAAATTAAGTCACAAATTTTTTCAAACTACTAAATTTAAATAATGAATCAAATTAATTTAATAATTAAAAACAAAATAAATCCGGGTCATTACAATAACTATAAATAGTTATCACGTGTCACAACAATAGCATAAGTTAGATCATACTTGAACAGCAACATTGGTCATATGTGATGCAAGATAACTGCAAATAGGTGCCATTTGTTATAACAATAGCTATAAATAGTTACCACGTGTTACAACCATAGCATAAGTTAGACCATACTTGGACAGTGACATAGGTCATATATGATGCAAATTAACTACAAGTAGGTGTCATCTGTTACAACCATAGCGTAAGCTAAGATACGCAACGGTATATATTCTACATCTGCAAGATAACTATAAGTAAGTATTAAGTGTCACAACTTTAATGTAAGTTAGGTCTTACGTAACGTAACAATATTGCTAGACTCTATTTTAAATATATTTAACATGATAGTTATTTCTGAGTAGAGAGCGATTTTGAATTAAAAAAATAATAAAATATATTTAAATCTGTATAATAAAAACAGTGATGCCAATATATATATCGCCGTATTCTACGTGTCGCCTGACGCAAACCATTGATTTTGGAGGGGAGCTGCTTTTCCCCCCACCCCTGACAGCCGCACCCCCTCTGCCACGTCACCCACTTCCGCCCAAATTACTATTATACCCCTCCACTTTCCCAAATTTTACCCCTTCACCCTTTCAATTCCAAAATCATATATATATATATATATATATAATTATTAATTAATCTATTTACTATTATT